>PISX010014233.1:0-11183 GCA_004024625.1 Mellivora capensis | reverse complement strand
ATAAATAAAATCTTTAAAGAAAAAAAAAAGTAGATTTAAAGAAAAACCTTGAGTAAATAATAATACAGGTGGTGCCTGGAAATGGTTAAAAAAAAAAAAAGTGAAGAGACAACCTAATGACTGATATCTCGGGCTGGTGTAGAAAAAAGGCCATGAACTTTGGAGCCAAGTAGACCTGGTTTCTGGGTATTTTGCCACTTATTAACTTGGTGTGCCATGTTACTTCCCACTGCCCATCTCAGGACTTTTCTCCTTTAAATTGGGTCGGGGCGGAAGCCCGTCCTGCAGGTCAGGATCTTGTCTCCTCGGATCCTGTAATGCTTGTCTCCTCGGATCCTCACATAGCCCCCCTGGCAGCAGGCCTGATGTTGGTGGTCTTCCCATTTTACAGACAGCAGATAGGCTGGGAGATCTGAGGGAACTCATGCAGAGCCCCAGAGCTGGGACAGTGGGCCTGGGTTTCAAACTCTGATGTGCCGGGATCTCTCCCTCCGTATTCCAAGCCACTTCCCTCTTCTAAATGTAGAATTTGCTGTGGCTCTCTGCCCAGCTGGAAGGCAGTCTGATTAAAATGAGATGTCATTGAGGGGCTTCTGGGTGGTTCCATCAGTTAAGCATCCGACTCTTGATTTCAGCTCAGGTCATGATCTCAGGGTCCTGGTCTGCTTGAGATTTGCTCTCTCCCTCTCCTTCTGCCCCTCCCCCTGCTTGTGCACTGCACTCTCTCTCTCTCTCTCAAATAAAGACATTTTTTAAAAAAATGAAAAGTCATTGAGCACACCCATGTTCACTACAGCATTATTCAGAATACCCAGGAGGTGGAAGTAGTCCAGATGTCCATGGACAGATTAGTGGATTAAAAAAAATGTGGCATATATGTACAAAAGGATATCATTTAGCCTTCCAAAAACAAGGCGATCTTGTCACATGATACAACATGGAGGTGCAGTGGTGGTTTCCAGGGGCTGGGGAGAGTGGGAAAGGGGGAGTTTTTGTTTAATAGGTATAGAGTTTCAGTTTGGCAAGATGAAAAAGTTCTAGAGATCTGTTACAAAACAATGTGGATGTAATTGATACCTACTGAACTATACACTTAAAAATGGTTAAGAGGGTACATTTTATGTAAGTGTGGGTTTTTTTTTTACTACAATTAAAAATTTCTTTTTTTAAAGATTTTATTTATTCATTTATAAAGATTTTATTTATTTGACACAGAGAGATCACAAGTAGGCAGAGAGGCAGCAGAGGGAGAGAGGGAAGCAGGGTTCCTGCTGAGCGGAGAGCCCCATGCAGGGCTCAATCCCAGGACCCCGAGACTATGGCCTGAGCCAAAGGCAGAGGCTTAACCCACTGAGCCACACAGGCTCCCCTAAAGATTTTATTTGTTTATTTGACAGAGAGTACACAAGCAGGAGGAGCAGCAAGCAGAGGGAGAGGAAGAAGTAGGCCTCCCACTGAGTAGGGACTCTGATCCAGGGTCCATCCCAGGACCCTGCGATCATGACCTGAGCTGAAGGTAGATGCTTAACTGACTGAGCCAGGCAGGTACCCCCACAATTATAAATTTCTTAAAAGTAGAAAAAAGAAAAGCATTGGTCAGAGGCTTTTTTTTTTCATTTTGGAAAATTCCAAGCATACATAAAAATAAAATAATATAATGAGGCATGAACCCATTACCCACCTCCAGCAGTTATCAGCATATGGCACTTCTGTTCTACCAATAACCTCCCATCCACCCTGCCCTACCCTGGTTTATTGTGATCCCAGACAACACATAACTTTATCTGAAAACATTTTTGTGTGTATGCCTAAAAGGAAGAACTTTCTTTAAAGAACACCATTTTCACACCTAAAAAAAGGTAATAATCTTTTTTTTAAAAAAGATTTAATTTATTTATTTGAGAGATGGAGATCACAAGTAGGCAGAGAAGCAGGCAGAGAGAGAGGAAGAAGCAGGTTCCCTGTCGAGCAGACAGCCTGATGTGGGGCTCGATCCCAGGACCCTGGGATCATCACCTGAGCCGAAGGCAGAGGCTTTAACCCACTGAGCCACCCAGGTGCCCCATAATAATTTTTTAACATCATCTAATATCCAGTTCAGATGTCCCTGATTGTCTCATACATTTTGTAACAGTTGACTTGTATGAATCAAGATCCAAAAAGGGCCCCAGTCAAGAGCCAGATGTTATATTTGGTTGATTTAAGTGTCTTACATCAACAGAGTATACATTTTTAGCTGGGAAACAACTTTATTTCTTTCCTGGATTAGTACATCCAATAAGAAGTTCCTGGCAGGAAGGCTCGTCTGGCTTTATAGTCTCGTGGTGGTTGAGAGTGTAAGTTCTGTATGTTGGGCTGGTGTGGGCAACAGGGTGCACTGGTGGTGGGGGAATTAGTGAGACAGCAGGGGGACTGTTACTGGGGTAAGACGGCACCCTCTGTCAAGAGAGGAACATGTGTAGCTTTTCCACCTCTGGGAAAGGATCCTGCTCCTTACTCCTACCTGTAGTTAAAGGTGTATGCTCAGGATATTTCTGCAGCATTGTGTGCAGTAGCAAAAGACCAGAAACCATGAGAAGATCCCTCAGGAGTTGAATAATCAAATATGTTTTAAATTTATTTTATTTTATTTTTTGGAGTAAACTCTACACCCACTGTGGGGCGGGAACTCATGACCCTGAGATCAAGAGTTGCTCTACTGGCTCAGCCAGTCAGGTGCCCCATCAAAAACGTTATAAAGCAACCACACCGTGACATCTGGGCAGCTGTTTAAAGGGGGAGGTGGTGCAGAAATTACCTCATTGATCTATAAAGTAAAATGGAGAATATACATAGTATACGTATGATTGAGTTTAAAAAAAAAGAAAGAAAGGTGGGAGAGCAATATAGATATATTAATGCTTTGCATATGCATTGAGTATCTCTCCAAGGAGTAGGGGGAAGATTACTTGTTTACTGTATACTTACCTATATGACTTGAATTGTTATCTAAGCATATATTGATACACACATGTACCTATACATATGTATATGTGTTCAGAGTAAGTTCATATGTAGGTCTTTAATAAGATAAGCCTAGTTTTGAATTTTGACTGTTCCACTTAACTGCCTTGAGCAGATTAATTTCTCTGAATCTCCCACCCTTTTTTAAAAATAAGGCTAATACCTCTATGCCTCCTAAGGTGATTTTGAGGATTAGAAGAGGAATATACATTAAACTCTTTTTTTAATCTTTTTTTTTTTTAAGATTTTATTTATTTATTTGTGAAAGAGAGCGCTCAAGAACGGGGAGCAACAGGGACGCCTGGGTGGCTCAGTTTGTTAAGCGGCTGCCTTCGGCTCAGGTCATGATCCCAGCGTCCTGGGATCAAGTCCCACATCGGGCTCCTTGCTTGGCGGGAAGCCTGCTTCTCCCTCTGCCTCTGCCTACCACTCTGTCTGCCTGTGCTTGCTCTCTCTCTCTAACAAATAAATAAATTTAAAAAAAAAGGGGGGGGAGCAACAGATAGAGGGAGAAGCACTCCCTTCTGAGCAAGGAGCCAGATGTGGGACTTGATCCCACGACCCTAGGATCTTGACCTGAGCCGAAGGTAAATGCTTAACCAACTGAACCATCCAAGTGTCCCTACATTAAACTCTTTGCAAACTATGAGTTGTGACTATTGAATATAACAAAACCCTAGACCCACACTGATTCTAATGAGGAGTATCCTCTAGATTTGAATATATTTTTAATGTATTTTGTGAATGTTTCACAACTGGATAAAAAAAGGGGGGGACTTCTTTCCCTCTTTTCCCCCTAGATAAATGCTTTCTTTGTTTGCCTGTTTGGGTTATCAAATGATAGGGCATGCCTGGCGCCAATTTGAATTTAGGACAAGAATTTATTTGTTCATGTGTTTTTTATGTGACCTTTGTAAGTTTTTTTTTTTTCCAGATAAGTAGCCTGTCTTCCTAAGACACTTAACCAGAAACCAAAGTGCTAAACTTTTTTCCCCCAAAGAAAAAATTGCTTTATTGCAGTCCTCCCACTTGATTATAAGAAACAAAATATATATACCAATCAAAAAGGCCAAAGAAAGCAAAAAAAAAATCGCTTGCAAGCTCACCTCTGAGATCAGTGTTGCTTGCATTCCATGAGCGTTCATTATACATCTTGCACTAGGCTAAGCATTGAGCATTTATTAGTTTATGTAATCCATAGAACATTTCTTTAAGATAGGTGTTATTAACTGCATTTTATGTAAGAAACTGTGACTTCTATAACTCTCAAGATTTTGTAGCTATGTGGCAGTGCAGAAATTCAAACTCTGTCTTGTTGAACAATCATGCTTTTAACCATGACTTTATACCATTTCCCCGAGATCTTTCTCTGTTTACACATGTAAACATAAATCACATCATAATACCTCTTCTGTTTGGTAGCCTGCATCAGCAAAATGTCATGAATGTCTTCCTATAACTAAATACCTAGAAGTGTATTTGCCAATTTGATGACTGCATAACTTCACATTGTAGAGGTGTGTCTTAACCAGTCCTTTATTAATGAATATTTAGGTGGTCAGAGAAGATACTGTAATAATTATAAGCATGTATGTACATCTTGCACATATATTCCACTACTAATGTCCTTAAATGATGTCCTTAAAATACTTTCAAGAAATGGAGTTGCTATTTCAAGAGATTATAACACTCTGAGTATTATATTGATTGATCAATTGACTGAAGGTATTGATTACTCCAACTCTTCTCAAATAGTCTTTGCCAGTTTGAGAAGCTGTGGCTCTCATATGTACTATAAGGGACAGTTTAAAAAGTTTTTAGACAGTTTGCACACTATCTGACTGTAAGCATTGCCTGTAATAACAACAGACCATATTTTATTAGTCTGGTATTTTGCCATCTTTGCTCTAAATGCCTTTAGGGCTGAGGCTACATGACAGACTCTAATGACATTAGAATGTCAAAGTTGCCATTGCCGTAGACCCCGTGGAAGGGCTTTATGACCCTTCTCCAGAAAGTTGAGATAAATACTTTTACTCCTAGGGCCCTTTGTTCATCAATTGAAACATTTTTTTCCTTAAAAAAAAAAAAAAAGTTATTTATTTATTTTTATAAGTAATCTCTACGCCCAGCGTGGGACTCAGACTCACAACTCAGATCAAGAAGAGTCGCACGCTCCACTGACTGAGCCAGCCAGGCGTCCCAAAACATTTTATTACCTTATGTCCGTGGTGGCCAGTGAAAAGAAGAAAAGAATGAGTTTTAAGACTGGATATTAGTTTACTAATTAACTTCCCCAACATTATCCATCTTCTTTTTCCCGTAATTTTATTTTCTATCTGTATAACACAGTATACTCCTACGATTTAAAACTCCAGAGATCGGGGGCACCTGCGTGGCTCAGTGGGTTAAAGCCTCTGCCTTCAGCTCAGGTCATGATCTCAGGGTCCTGGGATCAAGGCCCGCATCGGGCTCTCTGTTCAGCAGGGAGCTTACTTCCTCCTCTCTCTCTGCCTGCCTCTCTGCCTACTTGTGATCTCTGCCTGCCAAATAAATAAATAAATAATCTTAAAAAAAAAAAAAAAAAAGTTCTGCAGGGCAGTGAAGTTCTTTTTCAACAGGCGCTAAATAATCCTGCTTTGAAAATTGTGTAACTCCTGTAGTGATCACTGGCCATTATGGGAGCCAGGGGCCCAGAATTGGACTTGCTCTCTTGGGGTGGTTCAGGGATTACAGACAAGGAGCCCTGGTACTTCAAAACACTTCGCAGCGGCTGTGAGAGAGTGGTGTTGATGGTGATGAGGTGGATACAGAGTAGAAGCAGCCACTTCCCCTGGGAGAAACTTGCACAGGGAGTTGTTTTGGGCTGCTGAATAGGGAGTTGCTTTATCTTCTTGCCTGAGAGTTGCAGTGGTTTTTTGGATGGCCCACATGACTTCAGCTGCCTTCCAGATACTCTGAGTCCTTGAACTGCTGGCCAGGCAGTTGGCAGGTGGTTGCCTGGTCTGTTCTTAAAGGACACCGCGTTGGAATGCATTGATTAAAGATGCATTAGTGTGCACTTGCAGGCATGTTTCCGGTAAATTGCTGGGCCTTTATTTTTTTTCCCATTTGAAGATACCGCATACTCATTAAAGAACATTTGGAGGGGCCCCTGGGTGGCTCAGTGGGTTAAAGCCTCTGCCTTCGACTCAGGTCATGATCCCGGGGTCCTGGGATTGAGCCCCGCATCGGGCTCTCTGCTCAGCAGGGAACCTGCTTTCCTCCCCTTCCTCTCTCTCTGCCTGCCTCTCTGCCTACTTGTGATCTCTGTCTGTCAAATAAATAAATAAAATCTTAAAAAAAAAAAAAAAAGAACATTTGGGAAACACAGGAATGTTGAAGAAGCAGGGAAAATCACCTCTAGTCCCATCACCTAAAGTGGACCACTGTTGATGTTGTGATGTGTCTTGTTTTTATAGAATTGTGATTGCATGCATTCAGTTTTGTAAACTGCTTTTTCATTTATGATAAACATTTTCCATGTCATTACAGGACCTTGGTAAGTGTCATTTAAAAAGATGGGCTAGGGGTGCCTGGGTGGCTCAGAGGGTTGGGCCTCTGCCTTCAGCTCGGGTCGCGGTCTTGGGTTCCGGGGTCGAGTCCCGCATGGGGCTCTCTGCTCAGCAGGAGGCCTGCTTTCCCCTTTCTCTCTGCCTGCCTCGCTGCCTGCTTGTGATCTCTCTCTCTGTCAAATAAATAAATAAAATCTTTTTAATTAAAAAAAGATAAAAATTAAAAAAAAAGATGGGCTAGCATGGCAGGCCTTTCTAGTCAGATCATGTGAACAGGAATTTGGTTATAGACAGAGATGCCTATAGGAGCCAGGCAGGAAGTACAAATGAGCAAAGCATGCTGGGAGTGAGACATAGGGAGCAGGATTGGGGAGGATTGGAGACGTCAGGTCCTCCAAAGAAGCAGCTGTTTCTCAGCTCCCATTGCTGCAGTTAGGGCATGGGCCAGGGGCTGTCAGATATTCCCATTCTTCAAGAGAAGCAGAAGACCTGGTTTTTTTAAAATGTGAAATTGGTAGGGTTTTTTTTTTTTTAAGAAAACATTTTTGAGAATTTTTTTTTAAGATTTTATTTATTTATTTGACAGACAGAGATCATAAGTAGGCAGAGAGGCAGGCAGAGAGAGGAGGAAGCAGGTTCCCTGCTGAGCAGAGAGCCCGATGTGCGGCTCCATCCCAGGACCCTGGGATCGTGACCTGAGCCGAAGGCAAAGGCTCCAACGCACTGAGCCACCCAGGCGCCCCATTGAGAATATTTTAAACATTCAGAGAATAATATGAGAAACAATCAGGATTTACAGCTGTTAACATTTTCTCTTATTTTCTTCAAGCCTCATTTCCCATTTGTTTTAAGTATACTTAACGCCCAACACAGGGCTCTAATTCATAACCCCTGAGATCAAGAGTCGCTCACTCCACCAACTGAGCCAGTCCAGAGCCCCTCCCTGTATTTTTTTTTAAGAGAAATGATAAACTGTTATAGATAAAATTGAAATATCCTTCCCATTTTTAATCCCATTCTCCACTTCTCACCCTGCCCAATTTGGGCTGCTATCACAAGTTATTGTATATCTTTTTTTAAATTAACATATAATGTATTATTTGCTTCAGGGGTACAGCATTTTTTTACTACTTACATATACATAAATGCAATTCCATGAACACCATATTGTTCTGTAAATTTTTTTTAAAGATTTTATTTATTTGACAGACAGAGATTACAAGTAGGCAGAGAGGCATGCAGAGAGAGAGGAGGAAGCAGGCTGCCGGCTGAGCAGAGAGCCCGATGCAGAGCTCAATCCCAGAACCCTGGGATCATGACCTGAGCCGAAGGCAGAGGCTTTAACCCACTGAGCCACCCAGGTGCCCCTCTGTAAATTTTTAATCATAATTATCACTCTGCACTTGTTTTTTCACTCAGCCTGTTTATTTTTCCATGTAAATGTATATAAGTCTAATTTGGGGTTGGCAGACTTTTTTCTGGAAAAGATCAGGCAGTAAATATTTTAGGTTTTGTGAGCCAGCCTGTCTCTGTTACAGCTACTCAGCCCTGCCATTTTATAGCTAATGCAGCCGTAGATAATATGTAAACAAAGGGTTATGGCTGTGTTCCAATAAAATTTTATTTACAAAAAACAGGTTGTCGGCTCAGTTTGGCCCATGGGCTATGGTTTGCTGACCCCTGCTCTAATGCATTCCTTTTACCTACTGAATAGTATAGTGTCTATGATATGATTACACCATATGTTATTTTTCAGTTCCCCTGAAAATGGATATGCAGGTTGTTTCCCATTTTTCTATTTTTAACATGCTGCAGGAAGCATCCTTCTCCATGTTTACTTGTGTACATGTGCAAAAGGTTTTTCACTAGGACATACCATACATAGTAGTGGAATTGCTGAGGCTTTTTTTTTCTTTCTTAACAAATAAAATGCTTCAGGTAGAATGTGACCAGTTTGTGACCTCTGTCCTAGAATCTCTGTAGGAAGCCAATAGTGAGATTCTAATCCACACCTAGTTCTAGAATTTGAGGTAAGACTCTGTGACAACTAGCAAAGGTGAGGGTACGTTAATCCAACTGTAAGGGCTGGAGAGCCATCTGGAAGAGGTCATTGCCATGAGCAATGTGAAACTGACTTCCTCAGTGGACAAAAGAGGTGAAATTGGGGAGAGACGTGATTTTTCATGGGGTTTCATTCAGACTGTGGTTGTTCATGTTGGAATAACAAGTTCTAACAGAAAATGTCTTCAGGATGAAGGTGACGAGCTGCTGACCTGTGGTTGCTTCTTTCCTGGCAATGCCGTGAGTTCCTTTAAAGATTTATCACTGTAATTAGACCGGCTAGAAGGAGAATAAGGAAGGTAATAAAGTAAAGAAAGAGTGTCAGGGCATCCTTCCAAGAAAACCCCCTCCTTTGAGGAGGACCCACAGCAAGTTTTTAAGCCCTGGTGGCAGGAAATTAAATTAGCCCATCTTCTCAAAGTTCTACGTCAATAATACATGACTAGTCCATTCGAGCTCAGTGGGTTCTGAAAAGAAATGGTGTTCTGTGTTCTGAGTTGAGATTTAATTAAGGGGATGCAGGCTTTGGGAATTCCTTCTTTTTAAAACATTTTAAACATGATTGTAAGTCATTATCATACCTTTGTTTTTATCGTTTCGGAGAGCTCAAAAAATAGACCGTGCTCTAACACAAGCAGCTGAACATCAAGGTCACCCTGCTGCAGGCTTTTGTTTTTTTTTAACAGACTTGGGGCCACATTGTTCTGGTAGGTAAGAACTGGGCAGCTCTGCCTCTTTAGGAGTATGCAATGCAGAAAAATTGATCTCTCCACTGATGCATTTGCCACTTACCACCCCCCCAACCTTTTTTTTAAAGTTTTATTTATTTAAGTAATCACCCAATGTGGGGCTCAAACTCCCAACCCAGAGATCAAGAGAGTTGCAGCAGGCTGCAAGCCGGCCCGACACCTCCTCACCCCCACCCCTTTCATTTCTTACTCTGAGTCTAGGACCTTGTGTAAACCATCCCATGTGCTGCAGCAGAGGCTTCCCCAGAGAAGGCTCAGGGGGCTGGGGTTTGATCTTGGCACCTGGACGGCTTTTGCAGGTCTCTGCTGATATGGAGGTAGAGACAGGCTCGGGTCACAGCTGCAGTGGTATCTTGGGGGCCATTGCCCTGGAAGAGAAAGGGAGATGTAGTAAGCAGACTGGCCATTCTAACACCCAGTTCTTTCTTCTCAAAATGGTAATAGCACATAACAGGTGAGGAATGAGGAACTTTTACATGGTTTTCCTTAAATGGCTTGAGCTTCACTTTTTTTTTTTTTATTATTTGAGAGAGAGCAAGAATGAGCAAGCACAAGTAGGGGGAGCAGTAGAGGCAGAAGCAGGCTAAGCAGGGAGCCTGATGCCAGGCTTGTGCCCAGGACACTGGGATCATGACCTGAGCCGAAGGTGGATTTTTCACTGACTAAGCCACCCAATTACCCCGTGAGCTTCACTACTAATGGAACATTGATTAGGTATTTGGATCTCAGCTTAATCTAATTTTTTTTTTTAGGGTGACGACTACAAACTGAACAAGAGAATAAAAGTTAGGGCTCACCAGTAATCTCTGGAATGACCCTTTGATGAGGGTTTTGGATGAATCTGTATCGGTTTATTTTAATCCAGCTTTATGTTAGTTCATAACGTACTTCCACCTTTGTAAGTACCCCTTAGCCTTAAAATCATCCATAAAGAAGGAGAATTATCCCTGTCTTACCAATTTTATAGAAAATGGGTTCCAAGAGGATTAGAGGTCTTCTAGCTCTTCAGTCTAGACATCTAGACATTCTAGACATTATTTGATTACATGTAATGACTAGAAAGTATAAAAAATAACTTTTCATGTTTCCATGTGCTTAGCAGCAGCCGAATTTTTGATAAAAGCTTAATGGGAGAACATATTGACTCAGTATTTATTAACGTGCAGCACATAAGCCACAGACTGGCCCATTACGGCCTCACATCCTCACACTCCTTTGTTGGCAGGGAATAGGTCACCCTCACAACTAAAAAGAAATTGTTCGTGCTGTCCTAAGTGTCTGTTGAAATCACAAATGCATATATCCTGTGAGCCAGCGGTTACACTATTAGAAATTTATCTTACAGGGATGCCTGGGTGGCTCAATTGGTTAAGCAGCTGCCTTCGGCTCGGGTCATGATCCCAGCGTCCTGGGATCAAGTCCCACATCGGGCTCCTTGCTCGGCAGGGAGCCTGCTTCTCCCTCTGCCTCTGCCTGCCACTCTGTCTGCCTGTGCTCGCTCGCTCTCTCTCCCTCTCTCTCTGACAAATAAATAAAATCTTAAAAAAAAAAAAGAAATTTATCTTACAGATACACTTTTCCACATGTGAAAGGATGTGGGCCTAGTTTTTTTCACAGTAAAATATCAGAAACAGCTTAAGTGCTGGGATTGTGATTAAGTAAATTGATGCTTCCAGGCAGTGGGATATTTTGCTGCTCTTACAAAGAATAAGTTAGCTGTATATTTATTGAGGGAACATGGTTTAGTGAGGAAAAGCAAGGTGCAGGGCACTGTTATTACTGTGTATAACATTCTACACTTGTGTTAAGAAGGAGG
>PISX010014232.1:29688-53836 GCA_004024625.1 Mellivora capensis | reverse complement strand
TGTCTCAGTTACCCTAGCTTTTAGAGAATTTAGATTAGATTGGAACTCATTGAGAGCCTTGTGAACATCATCCCTGGTGGCTTTCAGTTCTGCCCTAATCAATTCCGTTTGGTCGTCCATGGCTTTCTCCAACCTACCTATTGCCTGGATAATTGTTAGCCTGAATTCTCTTTCCGACATAATGTCTATGTCGGTAGCCATTAGCTCTGTTGCAGAGGGCCCGTACTCTGCATTTTTCTTCTGCTGGCCATTCCTCCTCCTAGTCATTTTGGTGAGAAATGGCTGAATGGTTGTAGCTGGATGTATCGACCTTGGTTCAGTGAAGGTACACCCTTGAATTCTTCTGAGCAATCAAGAGTCCCCACCCAAATGAAAGAAAAAAAGAGAGAAAGCAGAAAAAAGGGAGGGAGAGAGAGAGAGAGAAAGAGAGAGAGAGACAGGAAAAAGAAGGAAGGATAAAAGAGAAGGGTCAGCCCAAATGGGCCCCAAGGTAAGGTTTGTGAAGTGTACAAACAAATACAGACAAACAAAAAAGACTGATAAAAGTATATGACAAGAGAAGGAAAAAATATGTACATTTATATGTAGAAGCAAAACAAAGAAACAAACAGACAAACAAACAAACAAAAAAGAACCTTGTCAAAAAGAATCCTAAGTATTAAATTTATATACTACCAGGACAAACACAAATATACAAAAATACTGGTAGGAGAAAAAGATGGGAGAGTGGTTGTAAATTCTCGGGCGAGGAAGGTTATTTTGATTCTTCCTGGATGTATCTTGATATCTTTTTTAAAGGACACAACTTTCCTAAGATAACAGGGGATTAAAAATTGGTTTACCTATAAGGGTAGCATTGATAGTGGAAAGGGGATTACCTTGAAGTTTAACTCTATGTGAATATTAGCAAATAAAAGTAAAGAAAAGAATGATCTAAACTAAACTAAAGTGAAATTTTAAAAAAAATTTAAAAAATAGAAAAGCAAAGAAAAACATGGGTATATGTATCAAAAATTTCAAGTTAAAATGTTATTATGGAATTTGATGTACTGGACATCTCAGTGTGTTGGTAAATAAGCTAAAAAAAATCTATATAAAAAAATTAAAAAGATTAAGAAAGTTAAAAAATGAACCAGAATAGTGGGAACGAATTAAAAATTAAACGTTGTATCTATGAAGCAGTAGTGCTTGTTGTCTTCTCGGCCGGCTGGCTTTCTGGGGGAGGGGCCTGCCGCGTGGGTTTTCAGGCAGTGCTTCCTGGGTTAAGTCCTCCCACCCCCCTCCAGGGGGTGGGCTCTGAGGAAACCGGGCCTTCAGGCTTTTGTTCTCTGGAGGTTTTTATGTCTGTTCGTTTTCTCTCCCCTTGGCAGCTCCTGATGGTTCTTGGAGGTTAGAGAAAAGCAAACTGCACCCAGACCTCCCGCCCAGAGAGAAGCTCCAGTCCATTCCCCTCTGGGTGCTGCAGAGCAGGTTCCCAGCCACGATCTCTGGGGACACCTGTGTGTCCTGCTTGTACTCAAAACCACAACAGCGGCAGCTGTCTGGGCAGCTCCAGACCACCAGAGAGGTTCCAAGCAGCGAACGCACCCTGAGATTTCCCACTGGCCTGGCCTGGGAGCGCTCAGACTTTCCAGGTCTGAGAGCGCCTGGCTGGTGCCACCGTGCGCCTCTCTCAGGGGAGGGGGTGGAGAGCATCTCAGGCTCTGCTAGCGTGGCATGGTGCACTCGTGGGGACTGCAAAAAGGCTGTTTCTGCCCCGCAAGGGTCCCAGCCCCTGCCACATGCCAAGCGCCCTTAGGAGGTCTCCTTGTGGCTCAGGGACCAAGACCTGGTTTCTCCGCTGCACTCTCTCTAGCTCAGCACCAGGGGTGTCTGTCCTCCATGGGGGACTTAAGCCCCTGTCCCTAACTGTTCCAATTCCCACAATTTCCCCCTGTGATCTTTTGTTCTTTTTGAGCTTTCTATCAGAATTCAAGTTAATGCTGGTCCCCAGTCATAGGGCACTCTCGTATTGGGGTATTACTTTCCAATGGGTCTCTTCTGGTGGCTCCCTCCCCGTTTTGTTTATTTTCTGCTACCAGTCTGGCATTCCCACTCTGCTTTACCTGCCCACTGGCATCTTCTGTCCTCGTAGAGATCCTGACGTGTAGAATTCTGATCTCAGGCTGATTTCATGGGTGATCGGAGTTCCTTGGTAGGTAATCAGCTCACTTTAGGGGACAGGTTGAACCAGCACCTCCTCCTAGTTCACCGCCATCTTGTTCCTTCTCATTCTCTATTTTTAATTTCTTAAAGAATATCCACACTGTTTTCCAAAGTGGCTGCACCAACTTGCATTCCCACCAACAGTATAAGAGGGTTCCCCTTTCTCCACAGTCTCTCCAACACATGTTGTTTACTGTCTTGTTAATTTTGGCCATTCTAACTGGTGTAAGGTGGTATCTCAATGTGGTTTTGATTTGAATTTCCCTGATGGCTATTGATGATGAACATTTTTTCATGTGTCTGTTAGCCATTTGTGTTAGGTTTGATCGCAGACTGATTGAATGGAATAAAGGCACCAAGGCAAGCGAGCATTCGAGGACTCGCTTTATTGCAAGCACCCTCGGGCGAGGTTCCGCGACTCTGGAGGAAAGAGAGTCGGGAAGTCGCGCGCGAAGCAAAGAGGTAGGGGCTTATATGGGGTTCTGCTGGGGAAGTCCGAAGAGGAGGTACTGAGACCTTGTCCAGTTTTCCTAATAAGGGCCGAATTCAGCTGCAGGTCTCCTCATTGGTTCGTCGGTGGGAGGAGAAAGGTTTTGGTCTCCCATTTTAGTTTGTTTCCCGGGTCTGACATAGTTGTCGTCCCAGGAGGGTGATGGCGGGAACCGCGGCCATCTTAGATGTCCGTCATTTTGAATGGTTCTCCCCTCTCTCGCCTGACCCCAACATTCCGACCTTTTTCTTTTTATATAATGGTCTTGGGGGCGTCGACTCTATTCTGGCTACTTCCTGCTGACGGTGGGGCAATGTCATAGGGGTAGTCAGAAGTGGGCAGGCGAGAGTAGGGCTGGAGTAGAAGCTGGTTCACGGATACCCATGTGAGTTCCTGTAGATGTTCCTGAAAACATCGAAACAGGCAGGGGGTGACAGATATAAGGAGGAGGATTAGGCATAGGGGTCCCACCAGAGGGAGGAGCCATGTTACCCAAGTGTGGGTGTCCAAGCCCCAGAAAGACGTGTCCTGGCGCCTTTCCTGGATCTGATCCCGGAGTTCTTTGACCTTGGAAGTGACTATACCTTATTGATTAACAAAGTAACAACATTGTTCCTTTAGGAATAGGCAGTTTCCACCCTTTTCGGCAGTTAAGAGATCAAGGGCCCGCTGATTTTGTAAGGCGATGGCCACCAAGCTGGTGACTTGAGTCTGTAGGGCCGTGAGAGAATCAGCGATCCGCTCCATGTCATCGTTGAGAGCTTGGGAGAGTTTATAATAGAAGTCTATGGAAGTTCCCACCCCCGCCGCTCCGGTCGCAACTCTAGTAGTTATCCCAGCGCCTATTAAGAAGGGGAGGAAGGCAGCCCTTTTGGTTCGGTGTTGGGGGAATAGTATGGACTGGAGTTGAGGATCAGAATAGATCTTAGTTGAGGGGGACAGTAAGATAAATGTGCAATCTAGGGAGTCATTGGTACGATAGGTACCCTGAGGGCATGAGAGGAATATACCTGAGGGAGTACAAAAAGGGAGGGAGGAATTAGTCATGTTGAAGGTGAGAGAGTTGGAGGAATTGACGATTGGTATATTTCCCCCAATAGGTCCGATATGGACCATCTGGTTGGTGATTGTGGCATTAGGGAGTGGCCAGCTAGTTGGGAGAGGGATCCCTACGATGTTAGAGAGTGTAGCGAACGGAAAACAGATCCAGCAGTTGCTGTCCCCACCGCCAGAGACATTCCACCATAAGTTATAGCTGGCATTCAGGAGAGTTATTGTTAGTCGTTCGGTGGTGGGGACCTTTTTTATGCTGTCAAGGGAAATACCCTTGTAGGTCAGCTGGGTTGAGGCTTGGAGTTGGTTACTTAATTGGATGACCCTTCATTGGGTCTGCTCCTGGCTAGCCTTGTCTTGGACTCCCCCCCCCCCCCCATCAGAGAGACCCACGTGGCTCAGATAAGTCTAGCATACTTTACCAGTCTTGGGGTACTGGGTGCAAGGGGATCAGCTGGTTTGAGAAAGTTCAGATATCCAAAAGGTTCGCCCTGGGGCATGGCTCGAAGTACAGGTGGTGGGTGTCTTCCCTGAGTAACAGGTACTGGGCATGTGGGTATAAGCTGAAAAGTAGTGCGAGGTACCGCTGCCTTTCATGCAATCACATTCTACCACTTGGATCGGGGGGCTCAGGAGGAATATGAGAAGGAGCCCTAGCCAGGCGGAGCTTGGTGGGTCCCACCATCTGGGAGGTCCATTCGTTACCTGTGGGTGTTCGCTTAAGGTTGTTGATGTGTACCCATGCAGTATGTCCCAGCAATTTCGCCGCGGTTGGGGTGGTGAGGATGACCGTGTGGGGCCCAGTCCATCGCGTCTGCAGGGAGCCTGGCCGCAGATTTCTGAGAAGGACCTGGTCCCCTGGGGATAAGTCTCGTGGGGAGGCTTCCTCGGAGGCATTGTCGGTTGGGGCCGGAATGACAGCATCGGCGTGGGCTCTCAAGAGGGCCCGGAGGAGGGTAAGGTAAGGCAGATAGGATACAAGAGGTGGAGGAATGGCCGGGAGGTTGTGGTCGATAAGGAAGGGCCAACCGTACAGTAACTCAAAGGGACTCAAACCTGATGGTCCTCGGGGGGACGCCCGGAGTCTGGTGAGAGCTAGAGGTAACAGGGTGGGCCACGAAAGGTGAGTCTCCAGGGTAAGTTTAGTGAGTTGAGTCTTAAGTAGCCCGATGGCCCTTTCCACCTTACCCGAAGACTGAGCGTTGTAGGGGATGTGTAGCTTCCAGGTAATGTTGAGGCTTTCGGCCACCTGTTGGGTCATGCTAGAGATAAATGCTGGCCCGTTGTCCGACTGTAGGGTTCGGGGTAACCCAAACCTTGGGATGATGTGCTCGATGAGGATTGTGGCCACCATGTCTGCAGTCTCTCTGGCTGTGGGGTACGCCTCAATCCATCCTGTAAAAGTATCAACCAAAGTCAGTAAATAATGAAAGGTTTTATGGCAGGGCATGTGAGTGAAGTCCAGCTGCCAGTCTTCCCCAGGCTGATGGCCTCGGAGCTGATGATTAGACCCCAGCCTGCGGATTCCTCCTTGTGCATTTACGGCCGAGCAGGTTTTACATGCCCTATGGACAGCCTCAATTACCTTGAGTAAAGAGGGATGGTACAACAAGGGCTGAAGGAACTGGTATAAGGCTTCTGGGCCGATATGGAGAGATTGGTGGATATCAGAGATCAGGGAGTAGGCTAGTTCTTCCGGAAGGGTGATTTTGCTCTGAATGTAAATCCATCCTTTATCTCCTGTTTTTCCCCCCAGGGCGTGAAGGGCTTGGGTCTCTTTTTCTGAGTACGATGGTTGGTGAGGAGTGTTAAGGAAAAGGATAGGGGATATTGGGTTATTTAGGGCTGTCTGTCTAGCCACTGAGTCAGCCTTGTTGTTTCCTTGGGAGACCATATTCTTGGAGGTTTGGTGGCCCTTACAATGAACGACCGCGACTTCAGTGGGGAGACTGAGAGCCTCGAGTAGTTTAGTAATGAGTGGTCCATTGATTATGGGTGTTCCCTTGGTGGTCAGGAGTCCCCGTTCCTGCCAGAGGACAGAGTGGGTGTGAGTGATGAGATAGGCATACATTGAGTCAGTGTAGATGGTGACCCGTTGTCCTTTGGACAGATGTAGTGCCCTAGTGAGGGCTATGAGTTCCGCCCTTTGGGACGTAATCCCACTTGGGAGGGGAGCTGCCTCAACAACTGATTCTAACGTGACTATAGCATAGGCGGCATGCCTCTGTCCATCTGCAGCTAAGAGGGAACTGCTGTCTACAAAGAGTACACGGTCGGGGTTGGCAAGTGGCTGATCGGAGAGCCCGGGATGAGGAGGAGTGAAACTTTCTATGAGTTGGGGGCAGGAGTGGCCGGGTTCGGGGGTAGGTGAGGGTGCAGGCAACAGAGTAGCTGGATTTAAGTGGGAAGAGGTAGAGAGTAAGACCTGAGGGTTTTCAATGAATAAGAGGTGGAAGAGTTGGAGACGAGAGGGGGTTAAATGGGCCAAGGATTGGTGACCAAGGAGGTCCCCAAGTCGATGGGGGGAATAGACTACCAGGGACTGTCCCATAGTTAGCTTAAGGGCTTCCTCGGTCAGGGAGGCTGCAGCCGCCAGCGCTCGGAGGCAAGGTTGCCATCCGCGGGTGGTACTGTCGAGTTGTTTGGATAGGTAGGCTATAGTCCGATAAGTGGGGCCCACCGGCTGGGCCAAAAGGCCAGTGGCTGACCCCGACCTCTCATCAGTGTAAAGGTGAAAGGGTTTTGAAGGGTCCGGTAATGCCAGTACCGGCCCAGTGGTGAGGCAGTCCCTCAGTTTAGAAAACAGGCAGCGAATCGAGGAGGGATCACTGAGGGGGCCGTGGGGAGTATCCTTGGCTGGCTGATATAGAGGGTGGGCCAGGATAGAGAAGTTCAGAATCCAGTGTCTAAAGAAGCCGACCAGCCCAAGGAAGGAGAGTATCTTGTCCGCGGTCTGAGGGGGTTGGAGCTCCCGCAGAAGGTGGATGCGGTCCCCAGTAAGGGACTTAGAGGTGGGGGTTAGGTGGATGCCTAGGTAAGTGACCGCAGGGGTGCAGAGTTGTGCCTTAGAAGGGGTGACTTGGTATCCCCTGCTCCCCAGGAAATTAAGTAGGGAGGAGGTATCCTCCTGTGAGGTGGTAAGGGAAGGACTGCAGAGAAGGAGATCATCCACATATTGTAACACGGTGCTGGCCTCAAGGGTACATTGGCTTAAGTCCTAAGCCAGGGCCAGACCAAAAATATAGGGGCTATCCCTGAAACCTTGAGGTAAGACCGTCCAGGTTAACTGCCCCGAGGTATGCGTATCTGGGTCTTCCCACGTGAAGGCAAAAAGGAAATAGGAGTCGGGGTGCAGGGGAATTGTAAAAAAGGCATCCTTTAGGTCCAACACTGTAAAGTGAGTGGTGTTTGGTGGGATATGGGACAGCAAGGTATGGGTTAAGGACCCACCGGGTGGAGGGGGACTATGGTCTCGTTAGAGGTCCTGAACCAGTCAATAAGCTCTGGAAGGCTTATGGACTGGTAGGATAGGGGAGTTACATGGAGAGCTTATAGGGATTAGAAGTCCCTGACGTTTTAGCCGTTCTATGATGGGCTTGAGACCACGGCGATGGAGGAGGGAGATAGGGAATCGGGGTCTAGAGGGGTACTTGGAAACATACTTGAGCTGTACCCTGACCGGAGTGTGATGAGAGGCCACCACAGGTTTAGAGGTGTCCCATACCGGAGGGTCTACAAGGGGTAATTGATCAGGGGTAGGAGTGGGGGGTGTGGAGAGATATAGGATGAGACGAGTTGAGGGTGAGGAGGGAGGAGAGGGAGATAACTGGATAGTCGCTCCCAGCTTGTGAAGGATATCCCTTCCCAGTAGAGGCACTGGGCATGAGGGAATTACCAGGAATGAGTGGAAGAAGGGAAACCCGTCCAAGCTGCAATTAAGGGGAGGGGTGGCCCTAGGATTGGAGGAATTTCCATCGATTCCCACAACAGCAACCAGTGAGGATAGAGTCTGTCCCGCGTAGGAAGGAAGAACAGAGTAGGTAGCCCCCGTGTCCAGCAGAAAGGAAATGGACTTACCCGCTACCTGAAGCAAAACCCTGGGCTCGGCCTGGGTGAGGGGGGTGGCTGAGTCCGGGCTCCGTCAGTTGTCCTCCAACCCGAGCAATTGAAGGGCCGGACTTACCATCTCGGGTCTTCCCCCACGTTGAGGCGCCGAGGATTCCCCGAGACTGGAGCAGTCGGATTTCCAATGGCCCATCAAACGGCAGAGAGGGCATGGCCGGTTTGGTGCCTTTGAGTTAGGGCACTGACGGGCCCAGTGGCCTTCAGCCCCGCATTTGAAGCAAGCCCCTGGTGGGGTGCGGTTAATTCCCCTTTTCTGTTGGCTTCCGGAGCCGACCGGCCGCAGGGCTGCAACCAAGGCTTGGGTCTGTAATTGGACCTTTTGCTGGAGTCTGGCCTGCCGTTTAAGTTCAGCGGCTTCTTCACGACAGAGTTAAAAACTTTAAAGGCCATTTTCACCAGGTCTGATATGGGAGTCTGGGGACCTTCCTCAGCCTTTTTTAGTTTTTTTTTCGAATGTCTGAGGCTGAGTGGGAGATGAAATGCGTGGCTAGAACCATCGCCCCCATGGGGGAGGCCGGGTCTAGGCTCGTGTATTGGGTTAATGCCTCAGTCAGTTGGTTAGGGAACATGGCCGGATTTTCATCTGGAGCCTGTATAATTTCCCTAATTTTATCGTAGTTGACAGCCTTGTTAGAGGCCGCCCGCATGCCGGCAATAAGGCACTGTACCATGCGGTCGCGGCGTCGACCGCCATCTTGGCCGTTTTGGTAGTCCCAGCCCGGTTCCAGGGCTGGGACCACCTGCGCCCCGACCCGCATCGTAGCATCAGTCAGGTGAACCTGATCAGCATGTTCTCGGGCAGCAGCCTGGATGCGCTCCCTCTCTTCTGCCGTAAGAGTAGTAGTTTAGACAACATGTAAGTCATGCCAGGTGAGGTCATAGGCCTGGGCTAAATATTGGAATTCTTTGATGTAGTTGTCCGGGTTAGCCGAGAAAGATCCCAGGTGTTTTTCGATTTGGGAAAGGTCCTGGAGGAAGAAAGACGCGTGGACCTGGACAACCCCTTCAGCTCCTACAACCTCTCTTAAGGGGCAGACTAGGTCGGGAGAAGGCAACTTGGACCTAGTCCGGGTGGAGATCGGGGGAGAAGGGAGAGGGCTGGAAGGCTGCTGGAGTTCCGGAGCCGGAAGGGGAGGAGCGGTCGCTGAGGGTGTATCTGAGGTAGGGACTGGAATTTCAGGAGGCGGAGTAGGTGTGGGGGTGGGCTGCTGGGGAACGGGCTGGTAGGGAGGAGGAGGAAGCAGGCGGGGAACCCTTACAGGGGATCTAGAGAGGCTTTCAGGAGGTTCGGCGAGGGGCGATAAAGAGGTTGAGGTGGAGTCTTTGATAGAAGCCTGAGGAAGAGTTGGTGGGGGAGAGTGAGCTAGGAGTACTTGAGCAGTGGAACAGCTAGAGCAGAACTCAGGCCTAGAACACAGAGTCCAAAAAGCCTGTACATAGGGATCCTCGGCCCATTTGCCTTGGAGTCTACAGAGATTATCGAGGTCCATAAGGACCTGGTAATTTAAAGTGCCTTCGGGTGGCCATTGTGACTGATTGTCCAATCGATACTGCGGCCAGGCGATGGTACAGTAATGTATGAGGCATGGCCTTCAGAGGTCCTGGTCTAACTCCAACGTTCGGAGGTTAACCAGTAGGTACCCCAGAGGTGTTTTAGGATCAAATCGGGACTGAGAAGTTCCCATGGTTCCTTCCCTGTCAACTCAAGACCCGGAGGAAGGCGTCCCCTCGTCCGCGAGGTGAGTTGCAGCTAGGAGAAGGGGTTACCATGGGGTGAGGACATCTCCTACACCCTCCGGAACCGAGGAGCCACCAGGTGGCAGAGGAGGGCCTGCCCTGACATGGACACGATTAGGACAGGGCATCCCAGGAGGGATTGGAACCCAGGGAACACTCACTGCAGGATGGTCATAGTCCGAGCGGAGGAAGAGAGCGGAGTCCCAGTCCGAAGGAGGAGGAGAGAGCCTCCGTGCCAGCACAGGGGCTCGATCTTCTCCCGGGTTTCGGCACCAACCAAATGTTAGGTTTGATCGCAGACCGATTGAATGGAATAAAGGCACCAAGGCAAGCAAGCATTTGAGGACCGGCTTTATTGCAAGCACCCTCGGGCGAGGTTCCGCGACTCTGGAGGAAAGAGAGTTGGGAAGTCGCGCGCGAAGCAAAGAGGTAGGGGCTTATATGGGGTTCTGCTGGGGAAGTCCGAAGAAGAGGAGGTACTGAGACCTTGTCGAGTTTTCCTAATAAGGGCTGAATTCAGCTGCAGGTCTCCTCATTGGTTCGTCGGTGGGAGGAGAAAGGTTTTGGTCTCCTGTTTTAGTTTGTTTCCCGGGTCTGACATGGTCGTTGTCGCAGGAGGGTGATGGCGGGAACCTTGGCCATCTTAGATGTCCGTCATTTTGAATGGTTCTCCCCTCTCTTGCCTGACCCCAACAATTTGTATGTCTTCTTTAGAGAAGTGTCTGTTCATGTCTTCTGCCCATTTTTTGACACGATTATCTGTTTTGTGGGTGTTGAGTTTGAGGAGTTCTTTATAGATCTTGTATATCAGCCCTTTGTCTGCAGTGTCATTTGTGAATTACTTCTCCCATCCCATGGGTTGCCTCTTTGATTGCTGATTGTCTCCTTTGCTGTGCAGAAGCTTTTTATCTTGAAGTCCCAAAAGTTCATTTTCACTGCTGTTTTCTATGCCTTTGGAGACATATCTTGAAAGAAGTTGCTGTGGCTGATGTTGAAGAGGTCACTTCCCATGTTCTCCTCTAGGATTTTGATAGATTCCTGCTTCACATTTAGGACTTTTATCCATTTGAGATTATCTGTGTGTATGGTGTAAGAGAATGGTGGAGTTTCGTTCTTCTATACAGAGCTGTCCAATTCTTCAGCACCATTTATTGAAGAGACTGTCTTTTTTCCACTGGATATTTCTTCCTGCTTTGTCTACGACTATTTGATGATAGAGTTGAGGGTCGATATCTGGGCTCTCTACTCTGTTCCACTGCTCTTTGTGTCTGTTTTTGTGCCAGTATCATGCTGTCTTGATTATCACACATTTGTAGTAAAGTTTGAAATCAGGCAACGTGATGCCCCCAGTTTTGTTTTTCTTTTTCAACATTTCCTTAGCAATTTGTGGTTTCTTATGAGTCAATACAAATTTTAGGATTGTTTGTTCCAGCTCTTTGAAAAATGTGGGAGGAATTTTGAGCAGGATGGCATTGGAAGTATAGATGGCTCTAGGCAGTATAGACATTTGTACAATGTTCATTCTTATAATCCATGAGTATGGAATGCGCTTCCATCTTTTTGTGTCTTCTCCAATTTCTTTCATGAGTGTTCTGTAGTTTCTTGAGTACATATACTTTACCTCTTTGGTTAGGTTTATTCCCAGGTGTTTTATGGTTCTTACTGCTATAATAAATGGAACTGAGTCTCTAATTTCCCTTTTTATATTTTCATTGAATGTGTAAAAGAAAGCAACTGATTTCTGTACATTGATTTTGTATCCCCCTACATTACTTAATTGTTGTATGAGTTCTAGTTGTTTGGGGGTTGAGTCTTTTGGATTTTCCATATAAAGTATCATGTCATCTGGGAAGAGAGAGAGTTTGACTTCTTTGCCAATTTGAATACCTTTTATTTCCTTTTATTTTTTTGTCTGATTACTATTGCTAGGACTTCTAGTAGTATGTTGAACAACAGTGGTGAGAGTGGGCATTGTGTTCCTGATCTCAAAGGGAAGGCTGTCAGCTTTTCCCCATTGAGGATAATATTCTCTGTGGGTTTTTCATATATTTTATGAAGTTGGGGAATGTTCCCTCTATCCCTATGCTTTGAATTGTTTTAATCACGAACATGCTGTATCTGGCCAAATGCTTTTTCTGAATCAGTGGAGAGGACCATGTGGTTCTTTTCTCTTTACTTATGGATTTGTTCTATCACATTCATTAATTTACAAAATGTTGAACCACTTGCATCCCAGGGATAAATCCTACTTGGTCATGGTGGATAATTTTTTAATGTGCTGTTGGATCCTATTAGCTAGGATCCTGTTGAGAATCTTAACATCCATATTCATCAGGGATATTGGTCTGAAATTTTCCTTTTTGGAGGGACATTTGCTTTTGGGATCAGGGTAATGCTGGCTTCATAAAATGGTCTGGCAGTTTTCATTTGTTTCTATTTTTTGTAAGAACTTCCAGAGAATAGGTATTATGTCTTCTTTGAATGTTTGGTAGAATTCTCCAGGGAATCCATCAGGTCCTGGGCTCTTGTTTTTTGGGAGGTTGTTGATAACTAATTCAATCTCGTTACTAGATATTGGTCTATTCAGGTTGTCAATTTCTTCCTGATTCAGTTTTGGAATTTTGTAAGTTTCCAGGAATGCATTAATTTCATCTCAATTGCTTAACTTATTGGCATATAACTGTTGATCATAATTTCTGATGATTTTTTTTTATTTCCTTGATGTTAGTCATGATATCTCCCTTTTCATTCATCATTTTATTAATTTGGGTCCTCTCTCTTTTCTTTTGGATTAGTTTGGCCAGTGGTTTATTGATCTTATTTATTCCCTCAAAAAACCAGCTTCTAGTTTCATTGATGTGTTGTACACTATCTCTAGTTTCTATCTCATTGATCTTTGCTCTAATCTTGATTATCTCCATTCTTGCATGTGGGCTTGGCTTAATACATTCTTGATTCTCCAGTTCTTTAAGGTGTGAAGAGAGCTGGTGTATTCTGGGTCTTTCAATTTTTTTTTTTTGAATGAGACCTGGATGGCTATGTATTTCCCTCTTAGGATGGCCTTTGCCAGATCCAATAGGTTTTGGACGAATGTGTCTTCACATTTGGTTTGGTTTCCATGAATTGTTTAAGTTTTTCTTTGATTTCCTGGTTGATCCAAACATTCTTAAGCAGGGTGGTCTTTAGCTTCTAAGTGTTTGAATTCCTTCCAAACTTTTTCTTGTGGTTGAGTTCCAGTTTCAAAGCATTGTGGTCTAAGGATATGGAGGGATTAATCTCAATCTTTTAGTATCAGTTAAGCCCTGATTTGTGACCAGTATATGGTCTATTGTGGAGAAAGTTCCATGTGTTCTCGAGAAGAATGAGTATTCTATTGTTTTAGGGTGGAATGTTCTATATATATATCAATGAGGTATATCTGTTCCAATGTGTCATTCAATGCTCTTGTCTCTTTATTGATTTTCTGCTTGGGTGATCTGTCTGTTACTGAGAGTGTCATGTTAAGATACCCTACTATTAATGCATTCATCTCTATATGACTCTTTATTTTGATTAACAGTTGTCTTATGTAGTTGCCCACTCCCATATTGGGAGAATAAATATTTACAATTTTTAGATCTTCCTGGTATGTAGACACTTTAAGAATGATTTAGTGTTTCTTTATCTCTGACTATAATCTTTTGTTTAAAAGCTATTTTATCTGATATGAGAATCTCTACCCCAACTTTCTTTTGAGGCCCATTGGTATGAAAGATGCTTCTGCATCCCTTCACTTTTAGTCTGGATGTATCTTTAGGTTCTAAATGGTCTCTTGTAGACAGCATATGGATGGGTCCTGTCATTTTATTCAATCTGCAACCCTGTGTCTTTTCCTAAGAACATTAAGGTGTTCACATTGAGAGTGATCATTTAAAAATACGTTTTTATTGACACCATATTGCCGGTGAAGTTCTTATTTCTATAGATTGCATCTGTAAATTTCTGTCCTATGTCACTCTTGGGTTCTTTCTTCTTTTATAGAACCCCCCCTTAGTATTTCTTGTAGTGCCAGTTTGGTGGTCATATAATCTTTCAGACATTGCTTGTCTTGGAAGCTCTTTATCTCTCCATCCATTCTGAATGTCAGTCTTGCTGGATAAAGTATTCTTGGCTGCATATCCCTCTCTTTTAGTGCCCTGAATATGTCTTGCCAGCCCTTTCTGGCTTGCCAGGTTTCTGTGGACAAGTCTGACGTTATTCTGATGGGCCTTCCTCTTAGGGAATCCTTTTCCCCCAGCTGCCCTCATAAGCTCTTGTCTAAAATTGTGATTTGTATCCCTTCCTCTCTCTCTCTCTGCCTGCCTCTGCCTACTTGTGATCTCTGTCTATCAAATAAATAAAAAAATAAAAATAAAATTGTGATTTGTGAGTCTCACAATAAAGTGCCTTGAGGTCTTTCTAAATTTGTTGATCTTGGTTGTGTTCTTTCCACCTCTAGGACCTGAATTCTTCTTTCATTCCCCAGATTGGGAAAAATTTCATCCAGATTTTTTCAGCTATATCTTCTAGGCTTCTCTCTTTCTCTACCCCCTCAGGGTCCCCAGTAATTCCGATTTTGGAATGTTTCATGGTGTCATTTATTTCTCTAATTCTGTTTTCATGGCTTCTAAGCTGTTTGTTCCATGTCTCCTCCTGATCCTTTTTCTAAATCAGTTTGTCCTCTAGACCACCACTTCTGTCTTCTGCCTTGCTTACCCTTGCAATTAGAGTATTTATATTAGATTGGGTCTCATTGATAGCATACTTAATTTCTTCACAGGTGACTTCCTCTTCTGACCTCAGAGATTATATGTTGTCACTAATGGTTTTCTCCAAACTAGCCATTGCCTGGATAATTGTTACCCTGAATTCTCTTTCTGACATACTGTTTATGTCCATATCCAATAGTTCTGATGGAGAGGGCACAGTCTCTGAAGTTTTCATCTGTTGTGTTTTCCTCCTACTAGTCATTTTGGTGAGAGGTTGTTGAGGAGATGTATAGCTGAATATATCAACCACAATCCAGGTATGAGCCCCAAAAGTAAGATTAATAAGATATATGTATCTTATTAATCTTTCATTAATATATAATATATAATATTCATTAATATATAATATATTATATATTATTTCATTAATATATAATTTCATTATATATTAATATATTTTATATATTATATATTAATATATATTTTATATATTATATATTATATATTTCATTAATATATAATATATAATATATATATATCTATCTTATTAATCTTACTTTTTGAGATATACATATATATCTCAAAAAGATCAACAAAAGTAAATGACAAGGAAATAAAAACAGCCAAAATGAACCCCAAGGATAAAATTTATATAATACCGGAATATCTGGGTGGTTCAGTCAGTTAAGCTGCTGCCTTTGGCTCAGGTCATGATCCCAGGGTCCTGGGATCAAGTCCTGCATCAGGCTTCTTGCTCAGCTGGGATCCTGCTTCTCTCTCTGCCTCTCACTCTGCCTGCTTCTCTCTCTCTCTCTCTCTCTCTCTCTCTCTCTCTCCCTGACAAATAAATAAATAAATAAATACAATCATAAAAAATAAGATTTATATAATACCAGAACAAAAACAAATACACAGAAACACTAAGAGAAGAAAAAGATGGGAGGGACGTTACAAATCTTTGATGTGGCAAGGAATGTTATTTTGATTCTTCCTGGGTGTATCTTGTTATCTTTGTTAAAGGAGTCAACTTCCCGGGGATAAAGGGAAATTAAAACTAGTCTATATAGGGACGCCTGGGTGGCTCAGTTGGTTAAGCGGCCGCCTTCGGCTCGGGTCATGATCCCAGCGTCCTGGGATCGAGTCCCACATTGGGCTCCTTGCTCGGCAGGGAGCCTGCTTCTCCCTCTGCCTCTGCCTGCCACTCTGTCTGCCTGTGCTCACTCGCTCTCTCTCCCTCTCTCTGACAAATAAATAAATTAAAAAAAAAAAAAACTAGTCTATATATAGAGGTAGTATTGATTAGGGAAAGAGGATTACCTTGAAGTTTATATCTATATGTTTATTTAAAAAAATAGAAAAGAAAAAGAATAACACAGGTATATGTATGAAAAATGTTCAAGTTAAAAGGTTATTATGGAATATGTTGTATTAAACCCCTAGTTGTAATGATAAGTAGGTTAAAAAATTAGGAACAGGAATAGTGAGAATGAATTTTAAAAAATTTATATCTATGAAATATACAAGTTTTGGGGCAATACCCGGAGCTTAATATATCGTTTTCTCCTGATGCTGGGGTTTTACAGTTTTATGGGGACCCTGTGGTGGTTGCCCTCTCATTCTTTTGGCTTGTCTGCTGGGGGAGTGGCCTGCTGTGTTGTTTTTCAGTCAATCTTGCTTTAGTAGATTTGTCCTTCCCCCATCAAGTGGCTGAGCTCTGTGGAAACCGATTTTTTAGGCTATTGTTCTCTGGAGGTTTTTGTTCTTTGGTGGATTTTTGCTGCTTTTCTGAGGTTTATGGAAAGCAATCTGCACTCAGATCTCTATCTCAGAGAGAAGCCTCAGTCTGTTCCCCTCTGGGTGATCCAGAACACACAGACTCCCCCTCTGCAAACTCCACTGAACAGCGAAGGTGCTTACATGTGGTGTACACCCCCAGCCACCATCTCAGTGGTCACCCGAGGTGTCTGCTTGTCTCTGCAAACCTGTGCCACTAAAACCCTGAGTGATATTGTTCCAGGGAGCCCACTTCTGGTTGCTGCCTCTCCCGGGACTGCTGTCTGGGTTCCAGGCCCACACAGGGAGCACTCAGTCCCCACGGTTGCACAGATCTAAGAAGGCTGACACCAAGGGATCCTGACCAGAAGTCACACTTGGTTCTCCCAGGCAAAGGCTGGGAGTGTTCAGACCCTTGGCCAGTGGCAGGAGGCCCGGGGTCATAAAGAGCTCTGGCTGGTACCCACACCAAGCTCTCTCGGGTGTGGGTGCAAGTGCACTCACAGCCTGCAGTGGCACAGGGCATGCAGAGTGCAGGAGGCTGTGGACCTAGAGAGTGCCAGCTGGTACCCACACCAGAAACTCTCACACGTGGGTGGGAGTGTGCCAATGAAATAGTGTTGCAAACAGCAGTGGGGGCTCAGGGACCATGGCCTGGAGGCTTTGCCACACTCTATCTGGTACGGGTGGTCACTGGCAGTGGCAGTCCTGGGTCTGTGGTCTTAGGCCTGTGCCCATGACTACCCAATTCCACCAGTTACCCCTTAAGCTCTTTTGTTCTTTTTGAGTGCTTTTAATCATACTCCAAGCTAATGCTGGTCCCCAAACACAGGGCACTTGCGTATTGGGGTATTACTTTCCAATGGATCACTTCTGGTGGCTCCCTCCCCCTTCTGCTTATCCTCCAATATCCGTCCTGGCGTTCCAACTCAACTTTACCTCTCCACTGATGTCTTCTGCCCCCATAGAGATCCAGAAGTGTATAATCTTACATCTCAGGCTGATGTCATGGATGCTCAGAGTGTTCTGGTAGATATTTAGCTCACTTTAGGGGACCAGTTGAAACAGGGTCTCCTACTTCTCCACCATATTGACACTCCTCTTCCATTTATATAGCATCTTAACAAAGGAACAGTATGTTATGAGAGAAATAATGAGACAAAGGAAAAAACCTTGAATCCCTAGGGAAGGCAAACTGTGGAAAGACACATATATGGGAAACTAATGTTAAATAAAGGCTACTTACTGAAGTTTGCTACATAGATTGCTTCCATGTCTTCTCTACTCTAGGGATCTAAAAGTTATTAACTTTTGTTCTCCTGATAAAGAGGGGAAGATGGAGATATTTATAAATTTATGTTCTCCTTTTTAGGCAAATAGGGGGATGGCAGAGGGATTTTCCTATATTTGCTTCGTCTCAGTAACCTTCAGCTCAAAATAATCTTTATCCCAAATTGACATATTTGGGAGTGGCAAATTCTGCTACCATTCAGAGATAACAAAGAGATAAAATTTTCCTAGAAGCTGAAGACTAAGTGATAAAATTATGTCAAATGCTGCTCATAGGTGAGTTATATGCAGATTTAAAATTGAGTGTAGGATTTAGGAATATGGAAATCATTGTTAAATTTTTAAGAGCTGCTTCAGTGGAGTGGTAGGGATAAACATCTGACTAGAGAGAGTTCAAAAGAGAATAGCACATGTTGAAGTACATTGAGGACTGACAGTTTCAAGGTTGTTTTGCTAAAGTGGAAGCAAAGCAAGGTAATAGTAGAATGAAGGGAATAGCATCAAGAAAGTGTGTCAAGGTGGGAAATATTGCCACTATGTGCATATTGATAGGAAGGATCCAGAAGTGATGGAAAAACAGATAAAGGAGAAAAGGGACACCTGCCATCTTTGAGCCGATAAGGAAAGTGAAAGTGTGTGTACAAGCGAAGGGGCTGCCTATTCACATTTTTTCATGAATTACTAGACAATGAAATCCAACAAATTAAAGCAACTTTTCCTTGACTTTACTCTGAATTCTTGACGAGTGTTTATTTCCAGGTTCTAATGTGAGACTTGACTTCATCCCATTTTTTTGGCCTTAAATTTCCCACAACAACCCATATTGGCCCTTATAGCCTATAATAGGGGGTCAGTGCTGTCTTTAGTCATGAGATAATGAAGGTTCTTCAGGCCATAACTCAGCTTGAGTGGTCTTGCTAGTAGTCTGGGCTAAACCTGATGCCTCTGTTCTGAAAACAGCCTTCTACTATTTCCTTGATTTCCTGTCTTATTAATATTCCTAATATTTTTATCTCTATAGGGTTGGGACCTTTTTTTTTTTTTCTTATCAGTATTGCCAATTCCTGGGACTTGTCTGCTGCCCCTTCACCCTAGCTTGGTAGATAGAACCCTTCTACATGGTGGCAAATTTCCTAGAATGCTGCCCACCTCCCAGCTTCTTTGATCTTCCAATAAAACTCCCATCAATGTGCTTTGGTCATCTCTTGGTTTATCCTATTATTTCATGTTGGAATCTCCTGCCCATTCTCATTCTCTATCTCTCTATTACTGATTCCTTCTCTGGGCAGACAATATTGCTGCTATGTGCATATTGATGGAAAGGATCCAGCAGTGGTGGAAAAACAGATAAAGGAGAAAAGGGACACCTTCTGTCTTTGAGCTGATAAGGAAAAATGAAAGTATGTTTACAAGCGAAGGGGCTGCCTATTCACATTTTTTCATAAATTACTAGACAATGAAATCCAACAAATTATTCCATAGTTCTGTATTCTATAGTTACCACTGCTTAGAGGTCTAGCAGAACTTGAAGCTAGCTCAATTACCTGAAGGTCTAGGCTTCTCCAAATCTATCCTAAGCCACTATATTTACCTGAGACATGCTTGTATCTACCTGGAAAATGACACTGAAATTATTATAATATACTAATTAAATATATTCACTGGCACATTTTAGTAGGAAATTTAAATCTGAAACTATCACTCAAATCTTTTTCATTTTTTTCTGCCCAAACAGTTAAACCTAGCTCAAACTATTCCTTTCCTGACCCTGTTGGCTTTGTTCTGTGCCTATAAAATACATCCAGTAATCCCTGTCATCTTATTCAGGTGGAAATAAACACTGGCTGAGTAACTGTACTAGAAGGTAGGTAAACAGTTCCAGCTATGATTATAAATAGAGTGTGGGGCTTCCTGTAACTCTCTTCTCCACTTGCCCATTAATTGGACTATATTTAAATTTGCCATGTTTATTAGGAATCCAATTTAAAAGGTGAACACTATGCTTTCTGCACTTGACCATTATATTGAATAATTCTAGTTCCTATTTGTACTTTGAAGTCACAAAGTAGTGTCATTCCTCACCTGCTTGTGAATGCTTTACATTTTTTCAGTTTTGGCTACCTTCAAAATAGTACTGTCTGTCTTTTTTTCCAAATTGAGATATTCCTTTTCTGTTCAGAAACAATGTTTTCATTTAACAATTAAAGTGTGAATTAACTCAGACTATGAAAAACTGAGCAAAGTTGCTGCTATGCTCAAGATATTTTAAAAGTTTATAGACAGCAGTGAAGGTCTCCACAATGAAAAAAAGTATGCAAATGTGATTAGATCTCTTAAAAGGGAGCTGAAAGCCATAATATCAACACACAAAGATCTTGCCTATAGCAAGTCATATACATTGCTAATTACGAACCTCAACCTGGAAACTGAGTCATTATATTACTGAGATCAATGAGCTTAGTGGCTTATTAAATACTGACTAAATAGTTCTTTACCTTAAATATAATCTTTGGGATTAATTTGAATAGTTTACCAAAGTATACAGTAAAGTGTGAATCTATTCTACTGGGAAACATAGGAAATAAAACAAAAATTTTATCTTTCTCACTGATTAAAAGAAACAACAAACTAGATCTCAAAACATAAATCTTCAAATTCCTTCTTTTAAGAATGACCAAGAATTTTGGTGGAAATCCGAATGTGCCACCCCACAGTATGTCACTTTGGCAAATAGATTATTTTGAGCTGAAAGCAACTGAGAAACAGGAGATTCAGGAAGAATCATCTGTGGAGGCAGAGGAAAATTAAGGCCATCCTATCTCAGGTTTAGCCTTAGCATAAGTACAGCCATCTTAGCTTTGGCAGCCATCTCAGGCCCCTGTGACTAAGGGCTGAACTTTCTCCTACTTTACTTTAGTTCTAGGGACCCCCACCCTGCTTTAGTTCCAAGAAAGTACCCCACCCTGCAACACCCTGGCAGCAGCTAATCAGCTTAAACCACCAGGGTGGCTAGGCGGTGGTGCCACGGGGACCAGATGTTGAAAAGAGTTTATCTTACTAGATCACCAGGGGGGCTCAAGCCAAAAGTATGTAGGGTCTCTGAAGTGATGGAAAATTACTGAGAGTTGGATGTTTAAAAAAAAATGCTACATAAACCCTTGGCTTTGAGTGCTCAGGGTCCTTGTTGAAACCCTCTGTGCTGGGCAGATACTTGGACCCCAGCTAGCTGGAAATAAACCTCGCTGTGTGACTTGCATTATTGAGAGTGTTCTCTGTCTAATTGAGGGGTGGTTGACTCCGTATCCTAACATTTGGAGGTCCCTCCGAGATCTATATATTCTTTAAGACCCTCCTCAGGGAGACAGACCACCCCCTGATACCAAGGTTTACATAGAAGCTGTGGCAGGAGGTTTGGCCACCTCCAAGACGGGAGGACTGAAACAGGTCCTTGACCGGAGAGATTGAAACAGGTCTCTGCCCGGTCCCAAGAGGGGAGGACGTCCTTGACTGGAGAGAATGAAACAGGTCTCTGCCTGGTCCCAAAAGGGGAAGACTGAAACAGGTCCTTGACCAGAGAGACTGAAAGAGGTCTCTGCCCGGTCCCAATTGAGAATTCTCACGGAAAGGGAGGAGCAGGTTGTGACCCTGGAAGCTCCGTTACTGGAAGTCCTGGGAGACATCCCCAATGAAAAGGTACCAGAATGACGTCCACAGTGGATGCCGTTTGGATGGCTAGGTAAGGATCCTGACCGTTGTGTGAGTGGAATGGCTCCTGTGGATGTGGTGTGGCTGACCGGCTGGTGGGTGTTAGAAAACTCGGTTCTAATTTGTATGTTTGCTGGCTTTGTGTCTCTTGTCTTTGTCTGGCTCCTTTGTGTGACAATAATGGGACAGGCTCAAGTAACACCAAAGACTCTGCTCCCGAGTCACTTCCCTGAGATCCGCGCCAAGACTCACGATCATGGCGTGGAAATAAAAAAAGGTAAGTTTGATACCCTCTGCTCTGCAGAATGGCCTACTTTTAAGGTGGACTGGCCACCCAGGAGACCTTTTCCCTGGTCATTATTAAGAAAGTCCGAGATGTGATCAACCGGCCCAGACTACAGGGCCACCAGGACCAATATCCCTATATTGGCAGGCTTTATATCCCTATATTTTTATCCCTATGTGGCAGGCTTTGGTGGAAAGTCCTCCCTCCTGGCTGAAGCCATTTGTCCCCCACCATTTCAGGGGGTTGGAGTCCCCCTAAGCGGTCACCAGGGGGTTCGTGGTTCTCCAAGGCAGCCAGGGGGTTCGAGTCCCCTAGGCGGTCAGGCGTCTTGTTTTTATTGTCAGTTGTGCTGTTTGATAAATGCATGGGAATTTTGTCTGTTGTGCTGTTTGTTAAGTGTATGGGGCTTTGTCTTAGTGTAGACTGAGGCTGTGTGAGTGTGTTCTTGTTAATTGTCATTGGTTGTCTTTGTCTTGTCTTTTTGTTGCCTGTTGTGTTGCTCATCCCTAGGGGACCAAGAAAATCCCCACTGATGAGTGTCTCTAGGGGGCCGAGAATGGTAATAAGACCCAGAAACTGGATGCCCTCTCTCTGTTCCTGTTCTTATATAAAGTTGTCTCTCTTGGGCACGGGATGGCCACCCAAGTCACCAGGATGGCTGCCAATTTTAAGACTCCCGTGTGAGGTTCCCCCCTGACTGATCTAATGTGATCCCCTCCACATCCCTGGTCTAGCCACTTCTGGCCATGGGACCTCCATTGGGAGCCGGCCGAAACCAGTACCTGATTGAATTAAAAGGCAACTGGGGACTGTTTCCTAGGGAACTTGGCTGTAAGGACCACATGTGTTGGAATGTCGCATAGACCATTATGGATTTCAGTCTTTACTGTTTCTTGTCAGTGTCTTCTACTAACTACTTAAAGCTATACCTTCATTGCTCATACCTAGGCCTTCATTGCTCTACACCAGGACCCCGATCTAAGGGCCTTTTGCAGACTAAGACTTCTGGTAAACCCAGGTTGCTGGGCCATCCCTAGCAAAGGGGACTCTGACTTTATCTCTCTATGTTCCTCCTAATAGATGTGGGGGCTTCTCTCTCACTCATTTCCCGTGTTAATGGCTGGCTATAACTGGAGCCAACTGTGATTAGTCTAACTCGAGACAGAGACTTTAAGGAATATTTCCAAGCAGCTGCCAAAATCCCTTTGTTTCAGGGAAGTTCCTTGCCCTCTATGGCCCGACATGGACTGCCTACCCCCTCCCCCTTTCTGTGGGAAATCATAGCATCTGCTCCTCTGTTGGAATTGATAAGCTCTAAAACTGGGAATCATTTCTCTGCCTCCTGGCAGCACTTTGTTTCTTCTGTCTCCCCCTTCTCATGTTTCTGCACCAACATACATGCAGCCTGCATGACTAGTCTCTAGATCATGCACCATGGCTCCTTCTCTCTTCACTGTCAAGGAGCAAGAAGAGCACCCCCGGACCTAACACCCCCCACTCCGGATCCTCCCACCCATGTCTCAGGTAAACATTCAAAGTGGAGTAGGCCCAGGTGGAACATAAATCAGTATTTGAGCTACGTTAAGTTTGTTGGTTTAATTCAGATATACATGTCTAAGTTATCAGAAGTAAATAGGAAATTTCAAAGTTTACTGAAGTCAAATAAGCTCATGTTGTTTGTTAAAACCTGTTAGCAAAGAGATGACTAAACTGATGGTTAATTGTATGTCTCAAAGTTTTAATGGATAATTGGTAACCTGAAAGTTTAAAGTTTTGCTTGGATGACAAATGGAATTAAATGATGGACATCTAGGTCTTAACCGAATGGGATAAAATGCTAAAGCATTGATTATGGGAACTAGGTTTGTACTTTTGACTTCACACTGCAAAGAAACTAAGAATATTTAAATCTGTTGGTAAACATATTTTGTGCTTAACTGATTCATAAATTTGCCTTCTAAAGAATTCCGTTTTAACTGTTCACAATTGGTTAATAGTTAGCCATCACTAGAGGTTAAGGTATTTCTAAGAGTACAAAATTCTGCTAAGTGTAACTAAGACTGATGGAAATAAGGGAAGCAACTCTGTATGTAGGAAAGTAGGAGATATGTAAGAAAGAGATAAGGAATGGGAGGGAAACCCAGTAAACCCATTATCTTAAGACTGCATGCTTAAGAACAAAAAGGAAAGACACTGGTATAAAAAAAAAAAAAAGCTGGTTTTCTCTCTGTTTAAAAAGGCAAAGTTTTCTTAGGTTAATTGATCTGTTAAAAAAATGTAAATGGTTTTCTCTTTGCCCGCCCAAAATTATAAATGAGATCTCTTTGACTAATAAGGCTTTTCCTTGATATGCTAAGTTACTCAGGGAGTACTGCTAAACCAATGATAAACCTTGAGTTACATTTGGGTAAATGCTGTAACTACTCTAGAGGTTCTATACATTTACTAAAGTTTTAATGTTTTGATAAGGGTCATCACTTGATACTTAACCATATCTATTCTAAGTTTTTGTCATTTGTAATTATTTTAATTCTCTTGTAAGATGGATTCCGCCCTAGAGGAAATTCATATAGGAGACTTTCAGGACAAATACAGGTCTTTGATATGTTAAAATCCTGGAACTAAAATGGGTAAGAATTTCCAGGACTAACTAAAGCTGCATTCAAACTAAACCAGAATTAGTAACATGGGACTAAATGAACTAAAAGATTATAGTGTTGTGTCTCTTAATGTTTTGTCTTATTTTAAACATTGCTG
>PISX010014232.1:0-29588 GCA_004024625.1 Mellivora capensis | reverse complement strand
GAAAGCATTCAACTTTTCTCTCTATCTGAACCCTCCTAAGGTCTCAGTATGTATTCTTTCTTCAATGGCAATCAGTCATTTGCATAAGTTCAATAAGAATCTGTTCTCCTTGTAACAGGACACCATTGGAAACACTGGTTATTTTACCAAGGCTTTGACTGGAATGTCATATTTGAGAAAGACATGCATAGACTCAGATATGACCAGACAGCTTTAAGGAACTAAGATTGACTTTATGAAACCTGGAGCCGTAAAGCCCTTTGGAACTGTTGGCCTGATACCTTGCTTACAGAGTTCCCAGCAGCCTCACCAGGTGAGTAAAGAATGTCACTTCCTGGCAGGGGCAGGAATCTCAGGATACTTTGGGCACCTAAGGAAGAGGAGTTTGCCCATATCGATAGGTATTGCAGGCATGTCTGATGGCAACTACGTGGCTTGGCTTCTGGCCCAGAGAGGCTCCTAAAAGTTCAACCTATAGATTCCTTATAAGAAGTTCCAGCAAAGCAGATTCTAAAAGATCTATGTGATCACTTACTGTTCTTGCTGAGCTTATGTAAATAATTAGGCCAAGTTTGTTAAAACTGGATTTGTTTTTCAAATGAATTAGTCCTGATTTGGCTATCTCTGGAAATGAGGGTTATTTTAGAGAGAAAAATTGTGTTTTAATAACACACCTTTATGGATGTTAAATTCTAGATTTGATGTCTTTAAATTTTTGTTTACCTAAGCTAGACAACTTGAGGTAAACTTCAAAGAAGTTGCACGATAGCTGGTTTAGACGATCTTGCTTTTGCCAGTCAGTCAGCCCCAGATGTAAGGAGGAAACTTCAGAAAATTGAAGGATTTGAAGGGAAGAATCTGATTGGGTTAGTGGGAATAGTGGAAATAGCTGCTGAGGACTGAGTCATGCTTGCAGGGGAGGAGAGCTCTCTTACAGACTCTGCAGGAAAAGTATATCAGGTGTCAGCAACAAAAGCACAGCTCTATCAGAGCCACGCCACTTATTTAGGCTTTGATCTCCACGAGGGAGTTTCTTGGGACGGTGGGCTACTGCAGGCTGTGGATATCCCAGTTCGTGGAGATGGCCTGACCTCTCTACAAACTGACACTTCAACCACGCTGAAAGGGACCCTACATCGTGATCCTGACCACTCCCACCGCTCTCAAGGTCAACGGGATTACTCCCTGGGTCCACTACACCCACATCTGACAGCTGACCCACACGCCGTTCTCATGGACTTTGTTCCAGAATGGAAAAACCAACCAGACAAGGACGATCTCCTAAAGCTAAGACTGTGCCGTTCTCCCTCACCCCACTAACGTTGCTTATGCTATTTCCTCTTCATGCTAGAACCAATCCCCACCAACCACTGGACCTTGTTGCTGAGACCAGCCTGGACCCATGATTGGGTCCTTCCTTAGGTTCCTCTGAGAGGGGGAAATGTGGAGGCCAAGAAAAATTAAGGCCATCCCACCTCAGGTTTAGCCTTAGCATAAGTACAGCCATCTTAGCTTCAGCAGGCATCTCAGGCCCCTGTGACTAAGGGCTGAACTTTCCCCTACTTTACTTTAGTTCTAGGGAACCCCACACTGCTTTAGTTCCAAGAAAGTATCCCACCCTGCAACACCCCAGCAGCAGCTAATCAGCTTAAACCACCAGGGTGGCTAGGTGGTTGCACCACGGGGACCAGATGTTGAAAAGAGTTTATCTTACTAGACCACCAAGGGGGTGCAAGCCAAAAGTATGTAGGGTCTCTGAAGTGATGGAAAATTACTGAGAGTTGGATGTTTAAAAAAAAAATGCTATATAAACCCTTGGCTTTGAGTGCTCGGGGTCCTTGTTGAAACCTGCTGTGCCAGGCAGATACTTGGACCCCAGCTAGCTGGAAATAAACCTCACTGTGTGACTTGCATTATCGAGAGTGCTCCCTGTTTAATTGAGGGGTGGTCGACTTCGTATCATAACACATCTGTATTCCTCCTAACTGCCCAAATGCAAGGTATAAATTTCCCATGAAAAAGGTGTCCTCTCTGTATTCCAGGGGTAGAGTGACTCATCACCAGAGATGGGGAGCTGATGCCAAGATGAGTGTGCATCTTACTAAATCTTACTAAATAATCTTACCAAAATAGTAATCTTGCTAAATTAATTAAATCTTACTAAAATAAATCTTACTAAATCTTACTAAAATAACTATTATCTTTTGTCAGTTACCTCCTACATTTCCTAGGTATTTTCCCACAATGATGCATCATTCCTAGAAACCCAAATCCCCCTTTCTTTTTTCTAGTCACTTCTCTGCAGTGTAATGTCCTTTGTTAAAATGATATACAAGCCCCTGAATCTAGTAGCTGTTGGGTTCTCATTTCTTTCTTGTGAAGCCCTCAAGCACATAAAAATACTAAAATACAATAAAAATTGTATGTCTTTTGTCATGTTAATCTGTATTTTGTCAGTTTAATTTGTAGGCCTAATCCACTAAATCTAAAAGGGTAGAAGAGAGTTCTTTTTTTTTTCTTTCTTGCAATATATAATGGAAACTTTCATATTTATTCAAGAAAGAAATGGAAGATTTTTTTTTGTTTTTGTTTTTTTGTTTTTTTTTTTAGGTTTCATTTTATTTATTTTAGAGGGAAAGAAAGAGAGACTGTATGAGCAGGGAGAGGGACAGAGGGAGAAGGGAAGCAGACTACCTGCTGAGCATGGAGCCCTACTCAAGGCTTGATCTCAAGACCCTGAGATCATGACCAGAGCCAAAACCAAGAGTCAGGTGCTTAACTGACTAAGCCACCCAGGCATCCCAGAAGCCATAATTTCTAAAGGAAATTACTAACACCATTAGTTTTCCCCTGCCCTCTTGAAAAGCTTTGGTTGATAACAGAGTCAATATACAGAACTGAATCTTATAATTCTGTTCAAAGTATTTGTAATTATACATACATTATTAATACATCATGAGCTCATATCCTCTTCTATCAATAAATATTTATTGAGCTCCTATTTAATACTTCTTTCTGTTTAACAGGCATAGTCCTTGGCCTTATGGAGTAACAAGGGCACATGGCTAGCTTAGTCAGTAGAGGATGCAACATCTGATCTCAGGGTTCATGAGTTTGAGACCCATATTAAACATAGAGATTACTTTAAAAAGTAATATAGTAACACAGACATGAAACAAATTATTATAAGGTGCCATGGTGTCAAATAAAAAACAAATCTGGGTTTAGGGAAGGGGAAACTGTATTTGAAAGGATTATTGTAAGGGACAACAGGGACTATCATGTGGGAGAAGGGCAATTACAACAGGAATTATGCTCTAACTTCTGCAAGCATCTCAAAGGTCAGGCAGAAAAGGCTTTCTTGTGTAGGAAGAAGTGAACAAAATTAGAAAGAAGTGGCTATGGGATATACAATGAGTGGATGTATGTGCATAGTAGATCTTGACAAAGACTCCTTGAACAAATGTTAATCAAGGTCCTCTGAGCCCTCTTCTCAACTAGGCCTCAACCTTGGCCCATGAGAGCTGCAGATTCTCTGCACAAGTGATTTTATCTAACTGTCTCCACACACATTAAGAGACGAACAAACCTTAGCATTATTTCAAATAGTTCAAGGCAGTACTGCTAGGATTATGACCCCAATCCTCTTAATTTCCTGTCTGAGAAAGCTCAATGCTGCTAAAAAATGTAATAATGCTCCAACCTTCTCTCTTCTTAGAAGCATTTACCTAAAAAAACAAACAAAGAAAAACAAGCAACCCTCACTTCCCAATTGTAAATCCTTCTTTGGTTACTTTGAGATGTGTATCTCTTACAACCTAAGATTGTCTTTCTTAAGAACCTGAAAACCATTATTTTGAAACGTAATCATCAGGAGGAATAGGACTCTTGTCTTCTACTCTCTGTGGCAGGGAAGGAGCCTACCTTTAATAAGTGCCAGTTGGCAGACAAAATGGCCTAATCACATTGAAATTGATCAGGGTCTTATATGCTTTTTGTAACTTTTCACTTCCCTGACACTACTTGAGCTCCTCACTTATTGTCCCTTCCCACTTTCTCATTTTCCCTTTGAAATGCCCAGAAACCTCTACAAAGATCATATTTGAGCTCAGGTTACAGTGGGGTCTGTCTCCTACTTCAGTGGAACTATTAAATAAAATCCATCTTTACTGCCTTTAATTAGTGTCTGGCTTTTTTTTTTTTTTTTCAATAATTGGAGACTGTTTTACCCTGAGGTCAGTCTATTCTAAGGAGGTGCCTTAACATGGATTTGTATGCTGGTTTGGACTGATGGTGAGTCAAAGTTGAGGGGCCTAGGAAAAGGAAAGAAGCTAAGTTCGATAAAGTAAGACTAAAGGGCATTTTATTCTGATTTATCGTTGAAGACAAACAGTTCAGCTAATCATTCATGAGACAAAGAATGGGAATTTGGAGGACCTCTGTTTGTTATAGGTAAAAAATAGGGACATCTGTGAGTCTTATCTATGCCATGGAGAAAGTGTAGCCCTTTGTAATAAGCCAATTCTGAGAACACACACACACACACACACAAAAAAAAAAAAAAGTGGGGGGAATTTCGTAACTGTTGATGTTTTCCAGGATCACAGAGCTCAGGTAACATTCACCATTGTCAGTGGGAATACATTGCAGGACATCCATCTTTGTTCAGGAATTAGAAAAAAACAACCCAGTCTGGTGATACGTAAGTTGTTTGCTGAATGATGGGTTGGAACAAGTCAAATAAATGATGCTAGGGTAGAAAATATTAGCCTATGGTGTTACTAATTAATGCCTGGGTAAGGCACATCGAGTTCAGCCTTCCTATATATGTATGTGTGTGTGTGTGTGTGTGTGTGTGTGTGTGTGTGTGTGTGTGTATAATGAGAGAACTAAGAAATGTGGTGACAATGATGAGATGATGAGTTTTACCTGAGCTCTGGTGCTTCTGGAAAACAGGAAGGTTGAGAAATTCCCCCACCCTTTGTGTTCCAGGAAATGGCTTACTATGAAGAAGCTCCCTTCACTATATGATTTAGATAGAACTCACTGACACCCTCTTGTTTACATATGACAAGGTCAGACACAGACCCTCCAAATTCTCATTCTTTGCCTCATAATTGATTAGCTGAACTTTTTTTTTCTCCACTTATCAATGGGAACAAAATGCTTATTCATCAAATTTTAGTTAAGTTTCTGTCTTTCCCCCAGATCCCTGAACTTGACCCATCCTCAGACAGCTGGCATACAACCTTCTAAACCAGAGAACCATGCTGCCTTAGGATAAAACATTTTCTGATCTATCTACTATCAGATAATATCATCCTTTCATCCCACTTCTTTACACCCAGTTCTTTCTAATTCAGTTTGCTCCTGTATAAAAGAAAAACCCTTCCTGCCTAACTCTTGAGACTTGCAGATCTTAGGGTTACAGTGTTCTCCCTATTTCAATAGTTTATTTTTCCTCTTACACTAATGCTTTTGTATAAAGTCTCTCCTTTCTATGTTCAGAGATGGTTTTTATTTCATGGTATCTAGAGAGATAGGCAGGGAACAGATCACAGAGCCTTGCCACTCTAAGGCAATAGTAAAGCACTAAAGGTTTGGTAAGAGAAAGAGAGATCAGATTTGCATTATGAAAAATCTTTCATGCCTAAGGGATGAAAATGGATTTCTGACTTGGAATTTTGTGTGGTTCATGGGGCTTTTACTGAGGAGAGAGAGAAGATTGTGGTGAGAAGAGGTGATACATTCACTGTGAACATGCTAAATTTGAGGTGACCTGGAGATAATCAGCTAGAGCAGGATGTGATTCTGAATCTTGAGGGAAAGATGTATATTAGAGAATTAACAGCATATCCATGATCATCAAAACCGTAGAGTAGACATCTTTTTCAACTTCATACTGTAACATATAGTACTCTTCTCTTTTAGTTCCAGTCTTCTTAGATCATCTCACTCCAACTTTACCTTCTATTCTTATGTCTCTTTGTTCTTCCCTATTTAAAATATATTAACATGGATGTATATAAGCCATTAAATTTAACTCTGCATCAATGAAAAGTTAGATGAAATTTGCTATTCTTCTCAAGCCATATAGCTTCATTTAACTAACACATTTAAGTAGCTGCTAATTGCTCTCCTCATAATGAAATTGAATAAGTATCAAATTATGTTTGATACTTATTAACAATACAATAGTATTTAACACAAGTGTCTCCACCATCTTTAGTCCTAGTGTGGGTAGTGGAACTAAGGAATTCCTAAGGGCTTTACTAGATACTAAATTGGAAGTCATGAGGCATAGGAAATCCAGAAATATAAGAAGGAAAGATGAAGAAAAAGGAAAAGTTTAGAGGACAAGAGAAAAATAAAAAAGGAACAAAAGCAGAAATCATTAAAGCACCCATAATGGGGACTTTTAAGGGTTATAGTGGTTGGTGATAATGATATTCATGTCAAGAAACTCCCAATACCTTTACAGTAGTAAAAATTTAATTTTAAAGCAATTTAATAAATATTGGAAAATGACTGTCATGGTATCCCAGTTTGACAAGAGTCACCGTTTTAGATCTTTGCCATCCTGTGACTACAAAATAGGCCAATTTTTACCTTAAGAACAAAATGATGGATTTTGGGGGCAAGATGGCAGAGAAGTAGGAGACCCTGTTTCAATTGGTCCCATAAAGTAAGCTAAATATCTACCATAACATTCTGAACATCCATGAAATCAGCCTGAGATGTAGATTATACACATCTGGATCTCTGGGGGGAGGGCAGAAGACACCAGTGGAGAGGTAAAGCAGTGTGGGAATGCTTGGAGTGATATCAGAGGATAAACAGAAGGGTGAGGGAACTACCAGAAGTGACCCATTGGAAAGTACTACCCCAATATGAAACTGCCCTGTGATTGGGGACCTGCATTAACTTTGAGTCTAGTTAAAAGCACTCAAAAAGAGCAAGAGATCTTGTTGTGGAACGTGGACTGGATCCTGGTGGAAGAACCAAGTGGCACTCAGAGACATTGGAGGATCAGAGGTTTATTTAACACCAGTGGGCTCAGATGAGGTTGTACTCCAAACGTCTGAGTTGTGAGCACAAGCAGGGATGGGGATTTATACCCTTCTCTACTTTCACATACTTGGGTACTTTTGGCATGTGCAGGAAATGGGGTAGGAAAGAAGAACCTGGAAGGGCTTTGAGACAGGGACCGGAATTCCCTTGCTTGTTTGGTCAGCCATCTTAGAGTAGTTTTTCCCTATAATTTCCCCCTTTGATGCCCCTTTAAACACCTAATTTAGAGGGCATCATTATCATCTATTACCATGGCCCTGCAAGGCTAGTATTTGGTCAGTGGGTTGTCTGGTAATAATGTTTTCTATGAACTTAGCAATCCATCTTAAGGTTCCTAAGGCTGCCCAATAAGCAATAACAATAACAAGTTTCTGAGAGAAAGTTCAGTCAGAAGGGGGAGCAATGTAAATCCAACTCCTGAGGTGAGGGTGTTGGTGTCATGTTGACAATAGCCAGGGATCACAGTGAACAGATGTCCATCAGTCGGTGGGGTCTCATCGAAGGTGGAGCCAGAGCAGGTCTGTAGGATATGGTTGGGCTTTCCATGGTTTGATTCTTCCAACTGGTGAGGGCCTTCTTTACTCTAGAGTGGTGGTCCCATTTGGTGATACCTAAGACCCTGAGGGCTGTAGGGGTGGTTATAACAACAGTGTGGGGCCCTGTCCACCATGGTTTGAGGGGGCCCTTTCTAAAGCTTCTCAGGAGATGCACCTTCGAGTTTTTCCCGGGGCTTGGAGGTGTTGGGATACCTCTAAGTTTCCAATCTGTTGGAGGTTTCCTCTAAGCCTACTTGCTATGGGGAGTGGCCTCCCATAGAGCCTTTCAGATGAATTATAGCTGTGGCAATCTTTTAAATCCATTTGACTAGAATAAACAATATCAATGACCTCCAACAGTTATGTTCTACAGAAGTATGATGTTCAGGTCCAGGAATAAGGGTAGCTGGATTTTAAAGTCTGACAGGTTTTAGGTATTATTTCAGGTATCTCTATCAGTGTAGCCTGGTATTTAATAAGTTGGCCTCCATCATCCATTGGTGTTCTGTGGTTTCTAAGACAAATCTGGACCTGATGTGAAGTCATTACAGCCAGGGACTGTCCCATAGTGAGCTTTGAGGCTTCTTTTATAAGGAGGGCTGTTCTATGCTTAGCTAAAGCCTTTGTTTGTAATTGTACCTCAGTAGAGGTGGCTTCTGTGATAAATATGACTAAGGGATGAAACCATTAAGAAGCCTTTTTCTTGAGTGGTCCAGCCTTAACAATATCCCAATTACAAAGGATCACTGGCAAGTGGGAGAAAACTTGTCAAGAGGTAAGGGGAGTCCCACATGCATCATCTAATCCAATCATAAAGAAAGTGGGTCATAAGTTATCTCCACAAGTCCATAGTTAATCCTATGGGGTGTGGTATGCTTCTGGATTTTAAGCAATTTCATTATCCTAGCCCCACAAAATTGATTAAGGTGATAGTTAAGTTACACAATTGTTGGGGAATTAATCCCATTTTTCAGCTGTTTAAATAATTATGTGCCTATGGGTTTCTGTTGTTATCCCCACAGAATAATCAGCAGAAGATTGTTTATATATGAGTTACTGTGTTAATTTCTCTTAAGTTTACCTCTAGTTGTCTAGTTTATATAAACAACAAACATTTAAAGACGATAAAATTTATAACTCAACATCCACAAAGGAGTGTTACTGAAACATAATTTTTCTTTCTAAAATAATCCTCATTTCCAGAGATAGCCAAATTAGGACTAATTTATTTGAAAAAACAAGTCTAGTTTAAACAGATTTGGTCTAATTATTTGCATAAGATCAGGAAGAACAGTGAGTGATCATATAAATCTTTTAGAATCTGCTTTGCTGGAACTTCTTATAAGGAATCTATAGGTTGAACTTTTAGTAGACTCTCCAGGCCAGAAGCCAAGCCAAGTACTTGCCATCAGACATGCCTGCAATACCTGTCAATTTGGGAGAATTCCTCTTCATGAGGACCCCAAAGTATCCTGAGGTTCCTGCACCTGCCAGGGAGTGACATTCTTTACTCACCTGGTGAAGCTGCTGGGCATTCTGTAAGCAAGGTACCAGGCCAACAGTTCCAAGGGGCTTTATGGCTCCAGGTTTCATAAAGTCAACCTTAGTTCCTTAAAGCTGTCTGGTCATATCTGAGTCTATGCATGTCTTTCTCAAATATGACATTCCAGTCAAAGCCTTGGTAAAATAACCAGTGTTTCCAATAGTGTCCTGTTACAAGGAGAACAGATTCTTATTGAACTTATGCAAAAGACTGATTGCCATGGAAGAATAATTACTGAGACCATTTGAGTTTCAAAGGGTTCATATAGAGAGAAAAGTTGAAGACTTTGATTTGTTTAAAAATGAATATTTTTACATTTCTGTAAGTCACAGATATCTTAAGTAAATTTTTCCTTATGGTGGACAAGCAAACATTAGAGAACTAGCAATGTCTAAAATAAGAGACATAACATTATATTTTAGATCATTTAGTCCCATGCTACTAATTCTGGTTTTGTTTGAATGCAGCTTTATATAGTTCTGGAAATTCTTACTCATTTCAGTTCTGATCTTAAAGACGTTGAATACCTGTGTTGTCCTGAAAGTCCTTTTTGTGAATCTCCTTTAAGGTGAAACCCATTTTACAAGAGAATTAAAACAATTATAAATGACAAAAACTAAGAATGGATATGGTTAAAGAGTTGATGAGATGAGAGTTTACAATATAGCTGGCAAGAAAATCAGGTTATTTATGTGGCACATAACACTTCAATAATTAAATATCAAATGATGACTTTATCAAAACATTAAAACTTTAGGAAATGAATAGAACCTCTAGAATCATTATAGCATTTACCCAATGTAACCCAAGGTTTATCATTTGTTTAGCAGTACTTCCTGAGTAACTTAGCATACCAAGGAAAAGCCTAGTGAATTAAAGAGATTTCATTTACAATTTAAATCTTGTCAACATTTGCTAAAAATCTTAGAAAGTTTTAAAGTACATGCCTAAATATAATTAGGGATGTTAAACACCTGATATAGGTGAAATGTGGAAAATGTTTTTTTCTGAACAGGCAAAGAGGAAACAACTCTATGTTTTCTTCTTAACAGCAGATCAATTATCCTAAGAAAACTTTGTCCTTTTAAACAGAGAGAAAACCAGCTTTCTATACCACTGTCTTTTTAAAAAATTCATTTCAATCTTAGTCCGTCGTGACCAAACTTAAAATTCTTTTTCTGAAGATTTCCTTTCACAAACCTTCTACAACTTTCCTTTTCATTTAGGTTTTGTCCCAAGCCATTCCCTTCCAAACAACCATCTCATTTAGGACAAAATTACCTTCTCTTCTTTTAACAAAATGCATTCCCACTCCTTATATCTTTCTTACATATCTCCCACTTTTCCACATAGAGTTGTTTCCTTTATTTGCATCAGTCATAGTTACAATTAGCAGAATTTTGTACTCTTAGAAACACCGTAACATCTAGTGATGGCTAAGTATTAACCATTTGTGAACTGTTACAACAGAATTCTTTTTTTTTTAACAGAATTCTTTAGATGGAAAATTTATGAATCAGTTAAGCACAAAACATGTTTACCAACAGATTTAAAGATCCTTAGTTTCTTTTCAGTAGGAAGTCAAAGGCACAGACCTATGTCCAGTAACCAATGCTTTAGCATTTTATTTCATTTAGAAAAGACTTAGATGTCCACAATTTAAATTCCATTTGTCATCCATCCAAAACTTTAAAGGTTCAGGATACCAAAGACTTTGAAAGCTATATTAACAATTACCCATGAAAACTTTGAGACAATTAACCATCAGTTTAGTCATCACTTTGCTAACAAATTTCAACAAATAAACCTTGATAGAATAAGTTTCACATTTACCACTGATAACGTAAAAGACAAATCTGTCTGAACTAAATAAACAAACTTAGTTTAAATGCTGAAATATGTTCCACCAGGATCTTCCCCATGGTCAATTTTCACCTGAGCCATGTGGGAAAATCTGGAGTGAGTAGTGTTAGGTCCTATGGGTGCTCTTCTTGCTCCTTGACCACGGTGCCTGAGGCACTCAGGATGGTCTGTAACCCAATAATGCAGGCCACACCCAAGGTGTTTCAGAAACAGGAAAAAGGGGGATGGGGAGGCAGAAGGGACAAAGGGCTGCCAGAGGGCAGAGAAAGGGTTCCCGTTTCAGATAATCATCAGTTCCAAAGGAGCAGGTGGCATGTTTTCCCACCAACAAGTGTGGGGATAGACAATCCATATTGGGCCAGAGAAGACAGGGAATTTCCCTAAAACAAAGGAAGTTTTGGCAGCTGCTTGGAAATATTCCTTAAAGTCTCCATCTCGAGTTAGACTAACCCCAGTTAGCTCTAGTTGTAGCCATTAACCTGGGAAATCAGGGAAGGAGAAACCCCACATCTTTTGGGAGGAACAGAGATGAAGTCAGAGTCCCCTTTGCTAGGGATGGCCTGTACATCCTCCAGCAACCTGAGTTTAGTAGAAGAAGGCTTATTTAGATAAATATCATCTAATATGTCAGGAGGGTGTTTACTAGCTGACCCATTTGGGAAAACACATTCTGCAAGGGACCCTTTGGTTGAGGTCCTGGTGTAGAGCAACGAAGGTATCCTAGGTTCGTGTGTCCTGTTTTCTGCAGAGGAGATCTAACTGATTGATCCACTGAGGCCATCGAGTGATCCAGGAGCTCAGTCCTTCCCTAAGTTTTATGATGCAATTTGTTTCCAGTGGGTTAAAAGGCACTCCAAAGTAGAGAAGGTAGAGTCCTTGGGAACCAAAGAAGTCTACTGAGGCCATGCTCCCAGAAAAGTAAAGAAAGTCCATTACCAAATCCCCCCCAACTCCTGGGGGGCATCCCACGCAGGACATGTCAGAGGTTCCGGTATGTCAAAAGGTGTCCCTCACACAAGACATCACTAATGATGATGATTTTGCCTTCCTGTGTAGGCACTCCTGCAGTAAAAGGCCCTGGAGGGGCGCCAGCGCCCCTCCCCTACCCCATCACATCCTAGGCTGCAGATGGGTGCCTGGTGAATGGACTAAAATGCTGTACCATGCCATGCCATCGTCTCTCCTGAAGATTGCATACTGCTTTGCCATTTTAACCCATGGAAACACTAGAAAAGTTTGGCAAGGGGAAATTACCCAATTTTGTAGCTCTAAGTAGTTAGTAGAGGACACTGACAAGAAACAGTAAAGACTGAAATCCATCATGGTCTATGTGACATTCCAACACATGTGGTCCTTACAGCCAACTTCCCTAGGAAACGGTCCCCAGTTGCATTTTAATTCAATCAGGTACTGGTTTCAGCCAGCTCCCAGTGGAGGTCCCATGGCCAGAAGTGGCTTGACCAGGGTGAGGAGGGGATCACATTAGATCAATCAGAAGGAAACCTCACACGGGAGTCTTAAGATTGGCAGCTGTCCTGGTGACTTAGGTGGCTGTCCCATGCCCAAGGGAGACAACTTTATATAAGAACAGGAATAAAGAGAAGGCATCAAATTTCTGGGTCTTATTACCATTCCATCCAGAGTACTGACTTCCAGCCAAAAGGCAGACATTTTCCCCTTAGAGCAGCCATGGGCTAGAGGATTGCAGCCTGAGCAATTGACATGAAAGTGTTCCAATAAGACCATACTCCTTGAAAAGTTCCTGAAATGAGACTAAAGGAAAAGGAGAGAAAGTACTCACCAATTTTTGCACCGAAGCTCAGAGTTCAAATGTAAAGACTCACAGCCCCATGTTCAGAGGCCAAATAATGATGTTTTAGAATATAAGTGAGGTCCAGGGGTGAGGTCTGGAGCTGATGACCAAGAAAGAATTCTTGAGACTTCTTTGGTGCAAAATGGTGGTTTATTACAGTATGGGACAGGACCCATGGGCAGAAAGAGCTGCTGCTCCCTTGTCTGCCATCCCAAAGAACACCTGGGTGCCTCTTAGCCTTAGCTAGTTTGTATGAATGCCAGACTGGCACCACGAAGGAGCTCGCCTTAGACCCTATGAGATCATCATGGAAGCAGGTTAGGGCCACTCAGACTCCATAGACTTCTGGGGACCCTATGGGTGCCCAACTGTGGAGCAACAGAATCAGTCCACCCACAAGCCAGATCAAACTGCGCATTCACTCACACATTCACACCGAAGTTATTATAGTTCCTCCCCTCCAGGAGACCCTGGCTGTGGAATTCCTTCTGGAAATTCCTTCCTGTCCCTCCTTACGAGGGTTCCAGACCTGAAGAACCTCCCCCACTGGGAGGCCCTAACTGTGAGACCTCTAAGAGGTCTCTGGGGGGTGATCAGTCAGTCTCCCCTTCCACCCTCACTGGTGGGTCTGACTGGGTCCTAGGGCCCCAGGTCTTACCAGAATCCAACATTGGGACCAAGTCCTCACCTACCAAGTCTCCTCTGAGTCTGGGTGGGAACAGCGGGGAGAGCTGGCTTGAGGCGATCAGGCAGGAGACTGCCAAAAATCAGGCAGGGCATGCCATCTCCCTTACAATCCCTATTTCTGTCACTGCCCTGCCATTGCCCCGAACTGTTGGCAACAATGGGCTAGCGCGGTTGGGTTTCCCCATCAGGGAACCAAATATTGTGGAACCTGGACTGGATCCTGGTGGAAGAACTAAGCGGTGTTTGGAGGCTTTGGAGGATCAGAGGCTTATTTAACATTGGTGGGCTCAGATGAGGTTGTTCTCCAAAGGTCTGAGCCCCAAGCACCAGCAGGGAGGGAGATTTATACCCTTCTCTACTTCCACATACTTGGTACTTTTGGCGCATGTGGGAAATAGGGTAGGAAAGAAGAACCTGGAAGGGCTTTGAGACAGGGACTGGAATTCCCTTGCTGGTTTGGTCAGCCATCTTAGAGTAGTTTTTCCCTATCAATCGTAAGGGGCAATTGGTGGGGAGTTACAGGCGTGGGCCTAAGCCCACAGACCCAGGACTGCCACTGCTGGCGACCACCCATGCCATAGAGAGTGTGGGGGCAGAGCCTCAAGTTCCTGATCCCTGAGCCCCCAGCATTGCGTGGCTTGCTCAACCTCTCAGCTGGGTACACTTGTGCTCCAGGATGAAGGAGTCCGATGAGTGCTCTCTAGAACCATAGCCTTTTGCACTCTGTGCTCACTGCTTAACTGGGATCTGAACCACACTCCCCACCTGTGCCTGAGAATACTCCATGCTGGCGCTAGCCAGTGTTCTCTAGGACTAGAACACTCCCAGCCCAGACCTGAAGGAACCCAGCACGATCTCTGGTTGGGATCTCTTGAGGAGACCAGTGCAACTGTGAGGTCTGGACCCCAGATACCAGACCCAGCAAAGGCAGTCAGTCACTGGAAGCAGGCTCCCTGGACCAATATCACTCATGGTTTTAGTGGCATGGGGTTGCAGAGATAAGCAGAAGCTTCTGGCAAACCCTGAGATGGTGGCTGGGTGCATGCACTGCCTGTGGGGTGTTGCAGATGGGGAGTCTGTGTGTTCTAGACCACCCAGAGGGGAGCAGACTTCTCTCTGAAACAGTTGTCTGGATGCAGTTTGTTTTTCACTAAAGCTCCGAAAAGCTGCAAAAAGCTGCCAAAGAACAAAAGCCTGAAAAACCGGTTTCCACAGAGCTCAACCCCTTGATAGGGGGAAGGACAACTCTACTCAAACAAGACTGACTGAAAAACAACACAGCAGGCCACTCCCCCAGAAAGCAAGCCAAAAGAACATGAGGACAACCACCACAGGGTTCCCATAAAACTGTAAAACACCAGCATCAGGAGAAAACAATATATTAAGCTCCTGGTATTGCCCTAAAACCTGTAGATTTCATAGATACAACTTTTTTTTTTTAATTCGATCTCACTATTCTTGTTCTTCTTAATTTTTTTAACCTATTTACCATTACAATTAGAGGCTTAATACAACATATTCCATAGTAACCTTTTAACTTGAACTTTTTTCAAAGATATACTTGTGTTTTACTTTTTATTTTCTATTTCTTAATACACATATAGATATAGCTTCAAGGTAATTATCTTCCCCTAATCAATACTACTCCTATATATAAACCACTTTTAACCTCCCTTTATCTCTGGAAAGTTGAGTCCTTTAACAAAGGTATCAAGTTACACCCAGGAAGAATCAAAATAAGCTTCCTCGCACACCTCGAGGATTTATTACCACCCTCTCATCTTTTAATTCTGTCAGTATTTCTGTGTTTTTGTTTTTGTTCTGGTATTATATAAATCCTATCCTTGGGGTTCATTTTGGCTTGGTTCTTTTTTTTTACCCTTGACATTAACGTTTGTTGGTCTTTCTGTATGTCTGTTTTTGTTTGTTTACCTTATAGACGCTCCTTTTGGGGCCCATTCTGCTGGGTTTTCTCTTTCTCTTTCTTTCTCTCTCTCTCTTTCTCTTTCTTTTTTTTTTTTTTCTTTATTTTTGGTGGTGACTTCCAATTGTTCAGAAGCGATCAAGGGTGCAACTTGCCTGGATCGTGGTTGATATATACAGCTATACATCTCCTCAACCAACTCTCACCAAAATGACTAGGAGGAGGAATACCCAACAGAGGAAAAAATTTAGAGACCGTGCCCTCTCCATCAGAACTATTGGATATGGACATATACAGTATGTCAGAAAGGAATTCAGAGTAAAGATTAACTAGGCAATGGCTAGGTTGGAGAAAACCATTAGTAACAATATAGAATTTCTAAGGGCAGAAGTGAAAGCCACCCGGGAAGATGTTAAAAATGCTATCAATGGGATCCAATCAAATCTAAATAAGCAAACAGCTAGGGGTAACTGAGGCAGAAGAAAGAATTAGTGATCTAGAGGACAAACTCATCTAGAAAAAGGATCAGGAGGAGGCATGGAGCAAACAGCTTAGAAACCATGAAAACAGAAATTGGGAAATAAATGACGCCATGAAACATTCCAATGTCAGAATTAATAGGATCCCCGAGGGGGTGGAAAAATAAGAATAGAAAACAACGTGTGTTGGAGAGGATATGGAGAAAGGGGAACCCTCTTACACTGTTGGTGAGAATGCAAGTTGGTGCAGCCACTTTGGAGAACAGTGTGGAGATTCCTTAAGGAATTAAAAATAGAGCTTCCCCATGACCCTGCAATTGCAGTACTGGGTATTTACCCCAAAGATACAGACGTGGTGAAAAGAAGGGCCATCTGTACCCCAATGTTTATAGCAACAATGGCCATGGTCGCCAAACTGTAGAAAGAACCAAGATGCCCTTCAACAGACAAATGGATAAGGAAGATGTGGTCCATATACACTATGGAGTATTATGCCTCCATCAGAAATGATGAATACCCAACTTTTGTATCAACATGGACGGGACTGGAAGAGATTATGCTGAGTGAACTAAGTCAAGCAGAGAGAGTCAATTATCATATGGTTTCACTTATTTGTGGAGCATAACAAATAACATGGAGGATATGGGGAGATGGAGAGGAGAAGGGAATTGAGGGAAATTGGAAGGGGAGATGAACCATGAGAGACTAAGGACTCTAAAAAACAACCTGAGGGTTTTGAAGGGGCAGGGGGTGGGAGGTTGGGGGAGCCAGGTGGTGTGTATTATGGAGGGCATGTATTACATGCAAAACAGGGTGTGGTGCATAAACAATGAATTCTGTTACACTGAAAAGAAATAATAAAAAAATTGGGAAAAAAAAAGACAGAAAACTAGAAAATATAGTTGTACAAATTCTTGATGAAAATTTTCCCAATCTGGGTAATGGAACCAGTGTTTGTATCCTAGAAGCAGAAAGAACACCCCCCAAGAATAACAAATCTAGAATAACCTCGAGACACTTGATTATGAGACTCACAAATCACAATTTTAGACCAGAGCTTCTGAAGGGCAGCCAGGTGGAAGAGATTCCTTAAATACAGAAGAAGGCCCATTAGAGTAACATCAGACCTGTCCACAGAAACCTGACAAGCCAGAAAGGACTGGCAAGACATATTCAGGGCACTAAATGAGAAGAACATGCTGCCAAGAATACTTTATCCAGCAAGACTGACATTCAAAATGGATGGAGAGATAAAGAGCTTACAAGACCAGCAAGGTTTAAAAGAGTATGTGACCACCAAACCGGCACTATAAAAAAGAAATATTAAGGGGGGTTTTATAAAAGAAGAAAGAACCCAAGAGTGACATAGAAAAGAATTTTACAGATACAATCTATAGAAACAAGGACTTCACAGGCAACATGATGTCAATAAAAACGTCTTTCAATAATCACTTTCAATGTGAACTGCCTAAATGCTCCCATAAGTGGCAGAGGGTTGCAGACTGGATAAAAAGTCAGGACCAGTCCATATGCTGTCCATAAGAGACTGATTTGGAACCCAAATATACATCCAGAGTGAAAGTGAAGGGATGGAGAAGTACCTTTCATTCCAGTGTGCCTCAAAAGAAAGCTGGGGTAATGGTTCTCATATAAGATAAATTATATTTTAAACTAAAAACTGTAGTCAGAGATAAAGAAGGGCACTACATCATTCTTTAAGGGTCTATCCACCAAGAAGATATAACAATTGTAAATATTGATGCCTCAAATATGGGAGCAGCCAAATACATAACACAATTGTAAATCAAAATAAAGACTCTCATTGATATGAATATGTTAATAATAGGGGGTCTTAACATGCCATTCTCAGTAATAGATCATTAAAGCAGAAAATCCACAAAGAAACAAGAGCTTTGATTGACACATTGGACCAGATGGACCCATAGATATATATAGAACATTTCACCCTAAAACAACAGAATACTCATTCTTCTCGAATGCACATGGAACTTTCTCCAGAATAGACCACATACTGGGTCACAAATCAGGGCTCAACCGATACCAAAAGATTGAGATTATTCCTGCATATTCACAGAACACAATGCTTTGAAACAGGAACTCGACCACAGGAAAAAATATGGGAGGAATTCTAACACATGGAAGCTAAAAACCACCCTGCTTAAGAATGTTTGGATCAACCAGGAAATCGAAGAAGAACTTAAACAATTCATGGAAACCAATGAGAATGAAGACACATCAGTCCAGAATCTATGTGATATGGCACAGGTGGTCCTAAGAGAGAAATACATAGCCATCCATGCCTTATTTAAAAAAAAAAATGAAAAATCGAGAGTACGCCAGCTCTCCTTACACCTTAAAGAACTGGAAAACCAAAAACAAATTAAGCCAACGCCATACACAAGAAGGGAAATAACAAAACTAGAGCAGAGATCAATGAGCTAGAAACTAGAGATAAAGTACAACACACCAATGAAACTAGAAGGTGATTTTTTGGAAAGATTCAATAAAATTGATAAGCCACTGGTCAGACTAATCCAAAAGAAAAGAGAGAGGATCAAATTAATAAATTGATGAATGAAAAGGGAGAGATCATGACTAACATCAAGGAAATAGAAAAAATAATCAGAAATTATGATCAACAGTTATATGGCTGTTTCGAGACAAGGTGGTGGAGAACTAGGAGGAGGCGCCGTTTCAACCTGTACCCTAAAGTGAGCTGATTATCTACCAAAGAACTCCGATTATCTATGAAATCAGCCTGAGATTAGAATTATACATGCCTGGATCTCTACGGGGGCAGAAGACGCCAGTGGGCAGGTAAAGCGGAGTGGGAATGTCAGACTGATATCAGAAGATAAAAGGGGGAGGGAGCCACCAGAAGTGACCCATTGGAAAGTAATACCCCAATACGAGAGTGCCCTGTAACTGAGGAACAGCATTAACTTGGAGTCTGGTTGAAAGCACTCAAAAAGAGCAAAGGATCATGGGGGGAAACTGTGGGAATTGGGGTGGTTAGGGACAGGGGCTTAAGTCCCCAGACCGAGGACAACCACCCCTGGCACTGAGCCAGAGAGTGCAGTGAACAAACCAGGTCTTGGTCCCTGAGCCACTAGCGTGCCTGAAAGCGCCTGGGTGGCAGCTCTCGTGAGGGGCTGGGAGCCTTGCCAGCTGGCAGAAACACAGCTTTTTGCACTCTTCATGTGCATGCCGAGCCATGCTATCAGAGTCTGAGTCGCGCCCCACACCCTCCCCTGAGAGAAGTGCATGCAGGCGCCAGCCCAGTGCTATCACACCCGGAAAGTCTGAGCACTCCCAGCCCAGGCCAGTGGGAAAATCTTGGTGTGCTGTTGCTGCTTGGGACCTCTCTGGTGGTCTGGAGCTGCCCAGACAGCCACCGCTGTCGTGGTTTTGGGTACAAGCAGGAGTTCCTGCGTCCCCAGGGACCGCGAATGGGAAAGTGCTCTGCCAGCAGCAAAGGGGGAATTTATGTGCTCTGGATTAGCCAGAGGGGAACAGCTGAGGCTTCTTTCTGAGAGGGAGGTCTGAGTACAGTTTGCTTTCCTTTAAACCTCCAAAAACCATCAAAAGCTGTCAAGGTGAGAGAAAACAAATGAAGAAACAAACAAAAAAACCTCCAGAGAACAAATGCCTGAAAAACCGGTTTCCTCAGAGCCCACCCCCTTGAGCGGGGTGAGAGAACTTAACTCAGGAAACACTGCCCAAAAACCCACGTGCAGGCCCCTCCCGCTGAAAGCCAACCCGAAAAAAAAAAAAAAAAAAAAAAAAAAAGACAAGAGAAAAACCAACACTACTTCATAGATACAACTTTTATTTTTAATTTGTTCCCACTATTCTGGTTCATTTTTTTTATAGATAATTTTTTAACCTATTTACCATCACAGTGAGATATCCAGTACATCAAATTCCCATAATAACCTTTTAACCTGAACTTTTTGATACATATACCAGTGTTTTGCTTTTCTATTTTGTAATTTTTTTAATTTTATTTTAGTTTAGTTTATTCTTTTTTATTTTAATTTTTTAATATTCATATAGGGTTAAACTTCAAAGTAATCCCCATTCCCCAACCAATGCTACCCCTATAGGTAAACAAATGTTTAATCCCCCTTCATCTTAGGAAAGTTGAGTCCTTTAACAAAGATATCAAGATACATCCAGGAAGAGTCAAAATAACCTTCCTCACCCAACCTGAGAATTTATAACCACTCTTCCATCTTTTTCTCCTGCCAGTGTTTCTGTGTATTTGTTTGTCCTGGTAGTATATAAATCTTATACTTGGAGTTCTTTTTGAAGAGGTTCTTTTTTTGTTTTGCTTTTATATATATATATATGTATATGTATATATATACATATATATATATTTCTCCTCTTGTCATCTACTTTTAACAATCTTTTTGTTTGTCTGTTTTTGTTTGTACACTTCACAAATCTTACCTTGAGCTGGGCCTCCTCTTGTATTCTATCTTTCTTTTTTTTCCTCTCTCTCTCTCTTTTTTCTTTTCTCCTCTCTTTCTTTTTTCTTTAGTTTGGGTGAGGATACTTGATTGCTCAGAAGCGTTCCAGGGTGCACCTTGACTGTACCACGGTTGATATATCCAGCTAAATTCATTCAGCCATATGACTAGCCAAAATGACTAGGAGGAGAAATGCCCAAAAGAAGAAAAATTCAGAGGCTGAGTCTTATGCAACAGATCTAATGGCTATTGACATAGACAATATGTTGGAAAGGGAATTCAGGCTAACAATGATCCAGGCAATAGCAAGGTTGGATAAAGCCATGGATGACAAAATGGAATTGATTAGGGCAGAACTGAAAGCCACCAGGGATGATGTTCACAATGTTAGGGCAGAACTGAACACCACCGGGGATGATGTTCACAAGGCTCTCAATGAGTTCCAATCTAACCTAAATTCTCTAAAGGCTAGGGTAACTGAGATAGAAGATAGAATTAGTGATCTGGAGGACAAACAGATAGAGAGAAAGGATCAGGAGGAAGCCTGGAACAAACAGCTTAGAAGACACAAAAACATAATTAGGGAAATAAATGAAGCCAGGAAACATTCCAAAGTCAGAATTACTGGAATCCCTGGAGGGGAGGAGAAAGAAAGGTCTAGAAGATATAGTAGAACAAATTCTCCATGAAAATTTTCCCAAACCTCGAATGCAACTAGCGTTCATGTACTAGAGGCAGAACAGTCTCCCCCCAAGATTATAGATTCTCAAAAGTGCTCGAGACACCTGATAGTAAGAATGAGGAATCATAATTGTGGACAGGCTCTCTTGAAGGCAGCCAGGAAAAAGAAGCCCCGTACGTACAGAGGAAAGCCCATCAGAATAACGTCTGACCTGTCCAGAGAAACCTGGCAAGCCAGAAGGGCTGACAAGATATATTCAGGGCACTAAATGAGAAGAACATGCAGCCAAGAATACATTATCCAGAAAGACTGACATTGAAAATGGATGGAGAGATGAAGAGTTTCCAAGACCAGCAAGGCTTAAAAGAATATGTGACAACCAAGCCGACACTGCAGGAAATATTAAGGGGGGTTCTATAAAAGAGGAAAAATCCTAAGGATATCATTGAACAGAAATATAGAGACAATCTACAAAAAGAAAGACTTCAAAGATATCACGATGTCAATAAAAACGTATCTATCAATAATGACTCTCAATATGAACGGCCTAAATGCGCCCATAAAACAACACAGGGTTGCAGATTGGATAAAACGATGGGACCCATCCATATGTTGTCTACAGGAGACCCATTTCGAACCTAACGATACACCCAGAATGAAAGTGAAGGGATGGAGAAGCATCTATCATGCCAATGGGCCTCAAAAGAAGACTGGGGTAGTGATTCTCATATCAGATAAATTAGATTTTAAATGAAAGACTGTAGTCAGAGATACAGAAGGACACAACATCATTCTTAAAGGGACTACCCACCAAGATGATCTAACAATTGTAAATATCTATGTCCCCAATATGGAAGCAGCCAATTACATAAGAAAACTATTAACTCTAGATAAAGAGTCATATTGATATGAATATATTAATAGTAGGAGATCTTAACACGCTTCTGTCAGTAATAGATCATCCAAGCAGAAAATCATAAAAAAACAAAAGCATTGAATGACACATTGGACCAGATGGACCTCATAGATATATACAGAACATTCCACCCTAAAACAACAGAATACTCATTCTTCTCAAGTGCACATGGAACCTTCTCCAGAATAGACCACATACTGGGTCACAAATCAGGGCTCAACCAACACCAAAAGACTGAGATTATTCCCTGCATATTCTCAGATCACAATGCTTTGAAACCAGAGCTCAATCACAAGGAAAAGTTTGGAAGGTATTCAAACACCTGGAAGCTAAAGACCACCTTGCTTAAGATTGCTTGGATCAACTAGGAGATCAACGAAGAACTTACAAACAATTCATGGAAACCAATGAGAATGAAGACACTTCAGTCCAAAATGTATGGGATACAGCAAAGTAGGTCCTAAGGGGGAAATACATAGTCATCGAAGCCTCCCTCAAAATAATTGAAAAATCCAGAAGACACTAGCTGTCTCTGTGCCTTAAAGAACTGGAGAATCAACAACAAATTAAATCAACTCCACACAAAAGAAGGGAAATAATCAAGATTAGAGAAGAGATCAATGAGATAGAAATTAGAGGTACAATAGAGCATATCAATGAATTTAGAAGTTGGTTTTTTGAAAGAATCAATAAGATCGATAAACCATTGGCCACACTAATCCAAAAGAAAAGAGAGAAAGCTCAAATCAATAAATTAATAATGAAAAGGGAGAGATCACAACTAACACAAAGGAAATAGAAACAATCATCAGAAGTTATAATCAAGAGTTATATGCCAATAAGTTAAGCAACCTAGATGAAATGGATGCATTCCTGGAAAAATATAAACTCCCAAAATTGAACCAGGAAGAAAGTGACAACCTGAATAAACCGATATCTAGTAACGAGATTGAAGCAGTGAACAAAACCCTCCCAAAAAACAAGAGCCCAGGACCTGACAGATTCCCTGGGGAATTCTACCAAACTTTCAAAGAAGAAATAACACCTATTCTCCTGAAGCTGTTTCAAAAAATTGAAGCAGAAGGAAAACTTCCAGACTCTTTTTATGAAGCCAGCATTACACTGATCCCCAAAGCAGGCAAAGACCACACCAAAAAGGGGAATTTCAGACGAATATCACTGATGAATATGGATGCTAAGATTCTCAACAAGATCCTAGCAAATAGGATCCAACAACACATTAAAAAGATTATCCACCATGACCAGGTGGGATACATCCCTGGGTTACAAGGATGGTTCAATATTCGCAAATCAATCAGTGTAATAGGAAAAATCAATAAGAGAAGAGAGAAGAACCACATGGTCCTCTCAATGGATGCAGAAAAAGCATTTGACAAAATCCAGCATCCGTTCCTCATTAAAACGCTTCAAAGTATAGGGATAGGGGGAACATTCCTGAACTTCATAAAATCTATCTATGAAAGACCCACAGCAAACATCATCCTCAACGGGAAGAAGCTCGCAGCCTTCCCATTGATATCAGGAACACAACAAGGATGTCCACTCTCACCACTCTTGTTCAACATAGTATTAGAAGTCCTAACAACACCAATCAGACAACAAAGAGAAATAAACGATATCCAAATTGGCAATGAAGAATTCAAACTCTCTCTTCTCAGATGACATGATTCTTTATATGGAAAACCCAAAAAACTCCACCCCTATACTACTAGAACTCATACAGCAATTCAGTAATGTGGCAGGATACAAAGTCAATGTACAGAAATCAGTTGCTTTCTTATACACTAACAATGAAAATACCGAAAGGGAAATTAGAGAATCGATTCCATTCACTATAGCACCAAGAACCATAAGATACCTGGGAATAAACCTAACCAAAGAGGTCAAGGATATATACTCAAAGAACTATAGAACACTCATGAAAGAAATTGAAGACACAAAAAGGTGGAAGACCATTCCATGCTCTTGGATCGGATGAATAAACATTGTTAAAGTGTCCATAATGCCTAGAACAATCTATACTTTTAATGCCATTCTGATCAAAATTCAACTGGTATTTTTCAGAGCTGGAGCAAATAATCCTAAAATTTGTATGGAATCAGAAGAGACCCCCAGTTGCTAAGGAAATGTTGAAAAAGAAAAAACTGGGATATCACGTTACCTGATTTCAAACTTTAGTACAAAGCTGTGATCACCAAGAGAGCATGGCACTGGCACAAAAACAGACACATAGAGCAGTGGAACAGAGTAGGGAGCCCAGATATGGTCCCTCAAATCTATGGTTAATTCATCTTCGACATACCAGGAAAAAATATCCAGTGGAAAAAAAAGATAGTCTCTTCAATAAATGGTGCTGGGAAAATTGGACAGCTATGTGTAGAAGAAGGAAACTTAACCATTTTCTTACACCATACACAAAGATAAACTTGAAATAGACAAAAGACTTCAATGTGAGGCGGGAATCTATCAAAATCCTAGAGGAGAACATAGGCAGTAACCTCTTTAACATCGGAAACAGCAAATTCTTTCAAGACATGTCTCCAAAGGCAAAGGAAACAAAAGCGAGAATGAACTTTTGGGACTTCATCGAGATCAAAAGTTTCTGTACAGCAAAGGAGCTGTACATTTTGTGTTCACACACACACAAAAATGCAACCCACGGGATGGGATAAGATATTCACAAATGACACTAGAGACAAAGGGTTGATATCCAAGATCTATAAAGATCTCCTCAAACTCAATGCACACAAAATGGATAATCACATCAAAAGATCAGCAGAAGACATGAACAGATACTTCTCCAAAGAAGACATACAAATGGCTAACAGATACATTAAAAAATGTTCATCTTCATTAGCAATCAGGGAGACTCAAATCAAAACCACATTGAGATACCACCTTACACCAGTAAGAATGGCCAAAATCAACAAGACAGTATAGAAAATGTGTTGGAGAGGCTATGGATTAAGGCAAATCCTCTTACACTGTTGTTGGGCATGCAAGTTGGTGCAGCCATTTTGGAAAACAGTGCGGATATTCTTCAAAATATTAAAAGTAGAGCTATCCTATGACCCTGTAGTTGCACTACTAGGTATTTACTGCAAAGTTACAGATGTAGTGAAAAGAAGGGCCATCTGTAACCCAGTGTTCATATCAGCAATGTCCACAGTCGCCAAACTATGGAAAGAGCCAAGATGTCCTTCAACAGATGAATGGATAAAGAGGATATGGTTCTTATATACAATGGAGTATTATGCCTCCATCAAAAAGGAAGGATACCCAGCTTTTGTATCAACATGAAGGCGACTGGAGGAGATTATGCTGAGAGCACTAAATCAAGCAGAGAGAGTCAATTATCATTATGGTTTCTCTTACTTGTGGAACATAAGGAATAACATGGTGGACATTAGGAGAATGAGAGAAGTGAGTTGGGAGAAATTGGAAAGGGAGACAGACCATGAGAAACTGTGAATTCTGAGAAACAAACTGAGGGTTTTGGAAGGGAGGAGGTGGAGAGTTTGGTTAGCCTGGTGGTGGGTATTGGGGAGGGCAGGTATTGCATGGAGCACTGGGTGTTGTGCATAAATAATGAATCTTGGAACACTGAAAAAAAATTAAATTTAATTTAAAAAAAAAATGGAAATCCATCCAGTTTGTTGAAATAGAGCCTTTAAAAACTTCCACAGTTATTTTAGGAAATTCTGTAAATTAATCTATCAGCTCTAATCCTGTCTGTTTTCTGGCATCCACTATCAACACACTATGCCCATTAATCCATGCAATAAAGCTTCAATACTACAATCGCTAATCATGAGAACTTCTATGTTCATACCATGGCAGTTGATTCCAGATCCTTCCACCACTTAGAGTGAGACACACAAAGATGCACGTGTCGAGTACCTTCTCTTTCTCAACTCTCTGTCACAGTTTTCACCTCAAAGAACTTCTTTGGGCCAGAATCTTACATAAGATCCTTTAAACACGTCTGTTTTTCTTTTTTTCTAGCCCTTTTTCCTCTAACAATTTAATTATTCAAGCTACCCTTTGCCCAGAAATATGTTGTGTGGCAGGGACACAGCACTGAAGAAGACACACCTGGTCCTTGGCTTTTGTGGAGTTTATAGTCCAAGTGCCTTACGGACATTATTCTTTTTTTAGTTTCTGCAATTATTTTGCCAGGTAAGGACTATTATTATCTTCATTTAACTGTCATAAAGTTGCTTAGTTTCTTGTCAGAATCACAGACCTAGTGAGGGCAGATCCAGGGTTTAAACCATGCCTGACTATATAGCCTATGTTCTTGACTCCAAATAGTCTTCCTCAATATGAGTCTACAAAGCAAGATAGTTTATAAAAGTTAAATCTACCAACCTCCTAACCCACCTCACTCTCCCATTAACCCCTTTGTACCAATACAATTTCCCTCTGTGAGGACTGCTTCCTACCCACCTCCACTACAACCTTAATTATATGCCAATAGGCAAAAGCATAAGTTAAACAGGTGGAGGAAACAGGCAGAAAGGAAGTATATTAAGTATGTTGTATACTAAGAACATGTGTGAAAAGCCTCATAGGGCAAAATGACTTTATATAAATCAGAAAAAAAAGCATGATAATAATCATATAATGAAATACCTTTGAGACTGGTGCCTAAAAATGTTCCATATCTTTTAACTAAATAATGATAATCAATCTTGTTTAAGTAGTACTGTTTTTGCTCACTAGAAATCTCTTTGGCTCTAAACAAGATCGTAACAGCACTAAGGAGGCAAGATTAGGGATTTTATCTGGGTTTGGGATGTCCTCGGCAAAGGGATTCTCAGCAAGTCACCACACAAGTGCTTGCTGGATGTTTAGCTTTTCTCTACATTTAAAGAAATCACTGGGTTCTAATCACTATTTGTGGTTTTTAAATTGTTTCTCTAATTGTGAGTATTAGTGTGTTCTGAGTCAGCCATGATTTTTCATTTGAGCTCCCTGTGATAAATGGTACATTTATGAGAAGTAGATGACTCATAAAATATTCTATCTGTGTCTCTGTGTAACACACAATGAAGAAGTGAACTCTTCCCTACTGAGTAAACAGGTTCAGAGTTTTGCCAGTGCTGCATTTTTTATACAATTTACATCCTAGCATGTAGAGCAAGATATATTTAAATTTTTAAATGTTCTAATGCCTTTACATTATACGCTTAAAGTGCTAGGGCCTAAGGCTTTTTCTTTTGTTGTTTTTCTCCAAATATTGTTTAGCATAGACTGCCCAGTGTTGATGAAAGGTCTCTCTGCACAGTGTAAGAAAAGGAGCCACATGAAGCAAGAAAAACCACAAATCAACTGATTGTTTAAACTCTACTTGACAATAGAGGACTGATACTTCACAGAATTGACTGAATCACACACCTGCTAAATCAATACATAGTCAGCCTATGCTGTCCAATACCATAGGCAGGTGGGTAATTTAAATTTAAATTAAATTAAAGTTAAATAAAATTAAGATTTCAGTCCCTCAATCATACTAGCCCCATTTCAAAGTATTCAGTAGCTACATGTGGCTAGTGTCTATTATTTTTAGACAGCACAGATATAGAACATTTCCACTGTCAAAGAAACTTTTATTGGATAGTGCTGGTTTCATTGAAGAAGCTACTGTCACTTTATTGGGATAATTCAACTGAGTACAAATTTACTAAACATCTACTCTGGCAAGCGATAGTTTCTACTCTTAAGGAACTAATATTTCTCTGAGACATATATGTGTACAACCACAAAGTATAACACAGAAAAGTTGCTGAGTGTTTTAATGATGGGAGCAAATCAGGAAATTTGGGAAAGGCTTATTGTTGCAGGTGTCATCTAAGCTTCTTTTTCAAAAAGGGTAAGATGAAAATAGTCATGATTAACCAATGACTGATGAGAAGACTGGGAGGGAGTTGAAGAACCATTTCAGTGGAATGTGAGCAAGGGGTACAAAGTTGGGAAGTTTTGGACCACCGTGGGGAATTTTAACTGTTGTGTTGATTGCTGGGATATGCATCCAGAGCTTTCATTTCAAAGTCTAATACTTTTTTTTTAAACTCTGCAGTTCAGATAATTTTAATATTCATAATTTAAATGCCTTTTTTACTTTCTTTGTGATTTGAAGATAAGGTTGCAATCTAATTATTGCTTCTAGGCCATATAGCTAGATAGATAGATCAATCTATCTACATATTATATAGAGATAATGTATATATTAGATATATATGTTGGAGATTAAATGTATTAATGTATTAATCCCTCATAAGATGTGTGACTATCAGCTATTCAGGTATGTGTGTCCACTAAGTTGTACATTCATCCCTGTAGGAAAATTTATAAGGGAAGTCAAATTATAAGCACAAGAGTGCTTGGAGAACCTGAAATCTAAGTAAGAGGAGTCAGTTTGATGTTCAAAATAGCTAGTGTCATCCAGCTATGACAGCCTAATGCATCTATTGCTGCTATTAGAATTTACCTAGATGATTCCTTTTTTTTAAAGATTTTATTTATTTTGTTGACTGAGAGAAACACAGCTAGAGAAGGAACAGAGGAGAGGGAGTGCGAGATGGAGAAGCAGGCTTGCCATGGAGCAGGGAGGCCAATGTGGGGCTAGATCCCAGGACCCTTGGATCATGACCTGAGCCGAAGGCAGACGCTTAATGACTGAGCCACCCAGCGCCCCTGGCTCTTTTAAACACACCATATATCATGCCATTCCTGTACTCAGAATATGCAACAGTTTCTTGCCTAAATTAATAAATCCAAACTCCTCTACTTGGCATTTGAAGTCCTACTCAACCTGATGACATCTTACGTAGCTGAATTTATCCCCTATCAGGGTACTTAGTAAAACAATATAATGCAGCCATTTTGATGTGTCCATTTTAACACAGTCATTTTGATACAAGATATTTTGATGATGATGCTCCTTGAGCAAGATTGTTTTAATATAGACATATTTAACAAATCCTAAAACACTAATTACTAAACTGTCAGTTTTTGGTCTGGAATTCTCCTTTTTGGTGGGGTCTTTGCCTGGTTTGGGGATCAGGGTAATACTGGCTTCATAAAAAGAGTCTGGGAGTTGTCCTTCTGCTTCTATTTATTGAAACAGCTTCAGGAGAATAGGTATTATTTTTTTTTAATTTAATTTAATTTAATTTTATTTTATTTTATTTTATTTGTTTTATTTCTTTTCAGCGTAACAGAGTTCATAGTTTTACACCACACCCAGTGCTCCATGCAATGCGTGCCCTCCACAATACCCACCACCTGGCTCCCCCAACCTCCCACCCCCCGCCAGTTCAAAACCCTCAGGTTGTTTTTCAGAGTCCATAGTATCTCATGGTTCATCTCCCCCCCAATTTCCCTCAACTCCCTTCTCCTCTCCATCTCCCCATGTCCTCCGTGTTATTTGTTATGCTCCACAAATAAGTGAAACCATATGATAATTGACTCTCTCTGCTTGACTTATTTCACTCAGCATAATCTCTTCCAGCCCCGTCCATGTTGCTACAAAAGTCTGGTATTCATCCTTTC
>PISX010014231.1:10079-53955 GCA_004024625.1 Mellivora capensis | reverse complement strand
TTCCTTGCCCCCTCCCTTCCCCTCTCCCCTCCCCGCCTTCCCCCAGCAACCGCGGGCTTCCTGCCCCTCCTTCCCTCGTCCCTCCCCGCCCCCGCGACCCCCGCGACCCCCTCTCCCGGCCCCTCTCGGCGGGGGCCGGGTCTGGAAAGGTCACGTGGCCCCCTCGGCCTCCGGGTGGGGTGAGGGGCCTGCCGCCGAACCTGGTCTTTGTTAAGAGGTCAGCGCCAGCGCCCAGCTCCGCCGAAAGAGCTACCGAGGACCTTGGAAGAGCAGCGCACTCGCAGCGCCCCCGCCCCCACCCCGCCCCCCGTCGCCGGCCGGCCCGGCCCTCGCTACTGGCGCTTCTCCCCCAAACGGCCCTAGCTCGCCGGCTCCTCGGCGGGGGAGGGGGGAGCCTAAGGCCCTCGGGGTGGGGGTGGGGTGCGGCCCCCTGCGGGCTGAGCAGCAGGAAAGGGGCCACGGGGGAGCTGTGGGAGCTGGCCCGAGGGCCTGGGGGTGGGTGGAGGTGGGGGGGGCAGGGGAAGGGGGAGCTCCTGGAGGGAGGGGGCTCGGGGGGGGGGCGCTCTGGGCGCTGGAGGCGAAGGCTTTGCGGACGGGAGCGCCAGGCCCAAACACTCGGGGATCTCGTGGTGCCGGTGGGGGTAGGGGGCGCCCAGGAGGGTGTCCCCGAAAGTGGCTGCCTGCCCGCAGGGGGTCGTTCCCGCAGCTCTGGCCGCCCCGTCCGAAGATTAAACCCCCTCGGTGCGAGCGCGCGGGAGGCTCGCCCCATAAGCCGAACCTCGGAGCCGCTGTTAACTGTACAACCCTCGCGAGGGCATCGCCCGGAGGTCGGGCTGGGTGCCCCGGGCAGCTGGTGAAACCGCTCATCACGGTAGCTTCACCGGGGACGAGGTAAAAAATGTTTACTCCTCCTAAAAGAAAACAGGACATAGCCAGTTTTCCGTCCAAAAACCTCAGAAATTCCCAGAGACGACGCAGTGTTAACATGAGCTTGCATGACCAGCTTGTGTTTTTCTGTGCAGGAAAATTTCCCGTCCAAAAATGGGAGTTGAGGGTAGAAAGGAGGTGAATAATAAAATAGGGCTTTCAGGATGGAAATAGGTCTGCATTCTGATTCTGTTACCTCGCCTTAAAAATATTTTTCTAGGTCACTAAATATTATTCAAAGGCGTACTTTCAATGACGGATTAAAATTGGACCATATGGAATTTTATATGCCACAATGTATTAACCATCTCCCTCCCACAGAACGTTCCTCTTGTTTAACCCTGAAGAAACCTATCCTAAATTATCCCCTCTTGTGTAGTTATGTAAGTAACCTTTCTCACTGTAACCCTCAGTGCAAAAAATGGATACAGTTTCCTCCCGCCATGGATGACTGTGTTGACTTTGCTCGCTTTGGGGTAGCTTGGAATTTAAAGCTTTCTGGTGTTAAGGAAAGAAAACATTGGTCAAGTGATCCAGCCAAGAGCTGTTTCTTGTCCTCTGAGACCTCAGATGAGGGAAGAAAGATGCTCAGGGTGCCCTGAAGGCAGGGCAAAGATCCAGACATCCCAGTCTTGGAAGGAGCCTGGATGGGAGATTCCCAATGCACGGCCTACCACGTTGCCTCGGATAGCCTGCAAAGCCTGCATGTTTCTGGTGAGGCGTGGACATTTTCCCTTCTGTTACTTCTCTGCTAAATATATCCTTTTCAAAAAACGTATACATGCATGCACATTTTAGTGGAATGATGGCTATCACGGATTACATAGAAACTGAAGGACTCAAAAGGCCCCGATCTCGGTGTGGTGGGACAAGACGGCGGCATCCCATGGCAGGACAGGAGTTCCCTCCTGCTGGGGATAAACTTCACAGGCCCGGGAGGCATCACGGCAGTCAGCTTGAACGATCCCCTCTTTTTGTACCCATCACATGAACCGTCTGAGCGAATTGTTTCTGAGTTACTTCACTCGCATTTTTGTATTGTACGTAATAAGAAATGCGAGAACAATATACAGCCTTTCCTTTAACGAAACATCACCGCCCCCAAAGTTCTCTGTGCGGGATGACAGGAATTCCAGAGCCGCCGTCCTCCTCGTCAGAACACTCACATAGTGGGTTTTTGTTCTTTTGGTCAACAACTTCAGTGTTAAAACGCGACCGATTGTATATATCTACTCAAGAGAGAAGAAAGCATGTCCACGTTATTCATAAAAGCCAAAAAGTGGAAATAGCCCAAAGGTCCATCAACAGATACACAGATGAGATATGATCCGTCCATACAAAGGAATAGTATTCAGCCATAAAAAAATAATGAATTCCTGATGTGTGCCACACGGTCGAACTTCAGACATGTTATGCTGAGACAAGAAAGGCTACATATCGTGTGAGTCCATTTATACAAAAATGTCCAGAAAAGTTGATCTAGAGAGACAGGAAATGACCCAGTGGTTGTCTCGGGACACAGAAGCAAAGAGATGGGGAGTGAGAGCTACTGGGTACCAGGTTTCCTTTGGGGGTGATGGAAATGTCCAAAAATTATATCATAGTCATGATTATGCAACCCTTCCTATGCTTAAAAAAAAAAGAAAGCAACAATTCTGAATTGTACTCTTACAGAGGGTGATTTTTTATGGCATGTAAATTATATCTCAAAAAGTTTTTTAAAATGCAATAGTGCAACAGAATTTTTTCAGGCACCATCTCAAAGTGGATAGGGAATCCTGGCACAGATCTATTAAAGACAGGTAAAAATACCTTCGAAATAGGCCACCCTGAAACTAGCAAATGCTAGAGTGAATCTGTGCCAGACATTAGCATTTTCCTGGAGATTTTTCCCTGCGATCCTGCCCCTTCCTGGACCTACGTCCTCATCACTTTATGTTAGCATTTGGGCTCTGTCCTGGTTTGCTCTGCTGCTTTTCCCACGTAATGCAAAATTGATCGATTTATGCACCTACCCCCCAGTTCTTCAAGTTCTTCAGGCTTTCCCCTACGTTCACCAAACTTACCTGAACTGTTTGCATCTCCTTCTCTCCCAATAAACCACCATCCACAGGCAGAAGCATATTTCCCAGGGAAACCCAGGACCCACACACTTAGACATACGTGGCCAGAACCAGATGCTCACAAAACCGTCCTTACCTTAGCCTCGTGTGACATACTTACTGTGTTCATCCATTTTCATTTCATTTTTTGCAATGCTGGTCATCACCTACTCCACCAAATTCACAACCAAGCAGTTATTTGAGGAAACATCCCTCCTCCCCCAGTTTGAAAAATATGGGTCCACTGAGGATCTTAGGCAACGACCAGAGACAGTTTGGGTTGTCACAGCTAGGGGAGGGGTGCTGCTGGCATCCAGTGGCTGGAGGCCAGGAACACTGCCCAGCACCCTACAGTGCCCAGGGGAGCCCCCATAGCACAGAACAATCTGGTCCCAGACATTCAGAGTGCCAGGATGGAGAAATTTTTTTTTCTTATTAGATTCATCTATTACTAGATTGTTAGACACACATTTTAATACAAATGAGCAGAACAAGAAAGGGGAACAATTATAAAAATTGAACATACTGTTCTTGAAAGTGTATGTACAGACAATTTAACCCAGTCAGTCCTTACTATGTTTCTAACTTTTGGTTGTTATAAGGTCATAATTAAATAAAAATTTATGAATGAAATAAGATTCCATATATTAGATGCTTGTCTGCATCATTTGAACAGCCCCACCAGGATGGAGAAATTTTTATCTCAATTCTAGTAATGTCTCAAGGGTCCTCATCTATTCCATGGGTCTTGGAGCTAACTTTAAAATAAGGTGGAAGGGGGCCCCCTGGGTGGCTTAGTAGGTTAACCATCTGCCCTCCGCTTAGGTCATGATCCCAGCATTCTGGGATCAAGTCCCGCATGCTCTCTCTCCCTCTGCCCCTCTCCTTACTTGTTCTCAATCTGTCTCTATCCAATAAATAATCTTTAAAAATAAGGTGGAAGGAGAGAAAATTGTCCTTAATCAATAAAGGTAACCTTGCTCCTGCCTCCTCTTCCGTCTTCTTCCTTAATATCTTTACCTTCTCGATCAGTAACGCGAAGCGGACCATTCGGGTCCCCACCAACGGTAGCTCGGAAGAGTGGCCCTGACCGCGTGATCAATATTGAGCTGAGGGCTGATTTGTGCTCAGTGATCAGGCATCTGTCCGCATAACTCGTGGGGAATAATTAACGTATCCCTGTGACTCCCCACAGGGATTAGAGTCCCCCTAATTTGAACCCTCTTTCTCATTCTACAGTTGGCCCACAGAGGAGTGTGGGTTTTTCTGACGTGCGTCTCCCGTTCTTCTGGCTTTGAGTTCAAATGTTCTGAAACGAAGGCCAAGTCTTGCCCACACCGCTGCCTCAGCTGGGGCCCCTAGCCCGGGCCTGGGAAAGGCAGGGCCTGGCTCCCCGCATGTGCCTTGGCCCCAGTGAGTGCCCACGTGTCCGTCCTGCCTCCTGCCATTTGGCACTTTCCACGCACATCCGCCTTGGGCTCCCCCATGCAGCTCCCCCTCCTGCCCTGCCTTCTGCTCCTTTGGAAAGTTCCTCTCCCTTCCCTGGCGTTGCTCCCCTGTTCTTTCTCATTAAGAATTCAGAAACTGTCCAGGATGTAGCTCTTGGGTCTCGGTTCCCATCTCTGACCCCACGCACCCCACGCCCAAATCACATGCACCCTGACACTCCAGCTTGCCCCACACTGGAATCACTCCAGGGGCTTTGAAAACTCCGACCACGGGGCGCCTGCGAGGCTCGGTCAGTTAAGCATCTGACTCTTGGTTTCGGCTCAGGTTGTGACCTCTGGGTCCCCGAGATTGTGCCCCAAGTTGGGAGCCTGCTTAAGATTCCCTCTCTCTCTCCCCCCCCTCTTTGTCCTTCCCCCTCCCCTGCCCACTCAGGCGTATGCTCTCTCTCAATAAATAAATAAGTAATTAATTAAAAACTGCTACCACCACCCGAGTCCCAACCCCTGAAATTGGGATTTCTTTAGTCTGGGATATGGCCCCGAGAATCTCAATTTTTGAAATCACCCCCACCTGAGAACCACTAATTAAAAATGTATACAGAAGTTAAGTTTCCGCTTTGCTGTCTTTGACGACATTAAAAATGTATACTTTTTCAAACTGTTCTCCGATGTTACTTCATGCCAACTGTCCTTTGTTTCACTGAGCCGGGAGAGAGTGCCAAGCCTATTCTCCCAAGGACTCAAAGAGGAAAGCCACAGCAGAGCCACCGGAACAAGGCTCACAATTTAGTTGGGGGCAAAGCATGACAGTGAGTTCAATGAGATTAGCAAAGCCCGGGGAGCCGGCCAGCTCTGGTCTCTGCTCTCATGACGCCGGGGGCTCAGGAGTTTCCTGTTCAGGAGTGGCACGGAGCACTGTGGCACCTCCCGAATTTCCTTCTCCCTTTTTGCCAGGCAAATGCACGTTCCTGACTTTGGGGCTCATGTCATCCCTTCCCTCCCTGCACCTTCAAACACCCTGAAATACCTAGAGAGCGGCCCACGGGCCAGGAACGAGAAGGGGCTGGGTCAGAGATAGTCTTGTGTGTTGTGCACAACAGGGAACCTTCGAGCCGGATTCCGACCACCTGCTCAGCCCTGCACAGAGCTGTACCAGGGAAAACTAAGGATGACTGGCAGTTTTTAAAAATAAACAGAGCATCGATGGATGGATTTTTTTTTTTTTAATTTACAACCTTCACAGAACTATGTTAGGAATTTAAGAGAAGGAATTGGCCGTTGGAATTCTTTCCTCTGAAGTGTGTGTGGGGAAATGAGTCATCCTCTTTACCTTTTTCTGACCTGCGGGCAGCGTCCTACTGTGTAAAGATGTGTCCGTATATGACTTACACTCAGACCTACCACATAATTTGTGGGGCAGAGGGCAAAAGGCACTTTGTGCAAAAGTAAACTGTCTTTGATAGCCTCCTTGCCCTGTTGTGACTTGTACCGTCGCACTTCTTTGACACTGTGATACTCATAGGACCAGTGTGGACCCGCATAAGGGCCCAGGGGCCCAAGAAGCAGTGAGTAGAGTGTAGAGCGCATGTCTGATGACCCCAACCCCTTTGTGCCCCAGGGGCAGAGGGTAGCTAGAGCGCCTCAGTGACCCCCAAGCTCCAGGTTCATGCTCCATTCTCCCATTGTACTGCACTTTCAAAACACAAAGTTCAAGGATACAATGGCGAAGGATTTGCATAGGGTGGGTGGACGTAGTGTGATGCGCAACCTGAGCATCGGGCCATGTGTGGTTGAGCTATCACACGGCCACAAAGCTGGGCCTGCTCACACTTCTAGCACCAGCTAATACTCTCTATAGTCCAGTAAAGGATACATAAAATATTTTCCAGATCACAAGGTTGACCGATAACCAGTTCCACAAATAATTCACTCTTTTCAAGGACAGAATAATGTTTTAAGCACTTTTGTGCTTCTCAATTGCCGAAATTTTCCTTTTCTCCCCCCACATTGTTAGCATGTATACAGCAAAAACATGCATTGTACATTTTTTAAAAATCAGTTCCTTTAAAAAAAAAAATCCGTTCCTTTTGTTGTTCCTGCCATACTTTTTTTTTTTTTACTGATTTGTAAAATAGCCAAAGAGAACTAAGGAGATGTAATTTCTGTGATGTCCAAGAAAATGTGCATTCCACAAAACCAGGCTGTTGCTCTCTCAGAATATCATGAAATCAGTTGCTGGTGAGTTTAACAAGGACTGAAGCGGTCCGGATTACAAATGGCAAAGCACGATGGTAAAGGATTGTAAGCAGATATCTCGCTTCTCCACCCACGAGTGGTTCCTGGCATGGGAACCGTGAACTTCCTTCACCAGAATCTGCCCCGTGCTGGGGGCCAGAGCTCCAGCAAGGATTTCTTGAGGTCCTGCCTCTCTAACCAACAGCTCAGGTGGCCGGAAGATACCCATACTTGGAGAACCACCGCCAGGGTCCCATCGCCCAGACCGCCTGTCCTGGGGCCATAGAGACAATACCTGCTCCTCCCAGACACACTGTGAACTCCCTCTTGTTCTAGCTGCTGGGCTCATTCTTACACTTCACTTGGCTGGAACAGCCCAAAGCCATAGACACACCTTGTCTGAAGGTGTCCACACCCGCCCCAGAGGTGTGGAGTCATGCAGCAGAGTTCTGAGGGCGTGGGGACCCGTCTCCTGACCCCACACTCACCTCTTGGGCCATGCTGGGCGGAAGGTGCACATGTAGGAGTTAATCACATCCTTCCCAGCATCTGGGCTCTCTGAAGCCAGGTATAGAAAAATACAATCGCCCTTTGTTCTCGGTGTTTGCACTCTGCTGACACAATCCCGGCTCGGCTCCCGAGGTAGGAGCGAACCCTCCCAGGTAGGAGCGAACCCGAACCCGCCCAGGGCAAATCCCTTATGCGCGGGAAACACCTTCCTGTCTTTTCTTAGGAGGTGAGTTTTTTTCAACTTTAAAAAACCATCCCCAGGGCGCCTGGGTGGCTCAGTGGGTTAAGCCTCTGCCTTCAGCTCAGGTCATGATCCCAGGGTCCTGGGATCGAGCCCCACATCGGGCTCCCTGCTCAGCAGGGAGCCTGTTTCCCTCTCTCTCTCTGCCTGCCTCTTTGCCTACTTGTGATCTCTATCAAATAAATAAATAAAACCTTTCAAAAAAAAGCCATCCCCATATAAAACGTTTTTGTTACGTCCTTGAGACAGCCATCGGCTAATCTGATTAATTTTTTCTCAAGTGTAATTCTTGCACTGTCATTGCCCATGATCTTCTTGGGGGGGTAATTAGTTTTCATTAAACCCTATACATACTTTCTTCCACTTCTGAGTGTCTAAAACACCATCTTTCTGTCACCTCTGTTTATCAAGTCATGCACTTATAGTGACTTACTGGCTCCGGGAGAATTAAGAAAAAGAGCTGGTCCTCGTTTTTTTCTGCAAGATTTTTTTTTTCTTTGAAGGATCACATCTGGCAAAACTTTGCCTGCCTTCCTGGAAATTTTAATTTTGGCACAGGTGATGTGTTGATTTCATTCTTCAAACTATGAATGCATTTTGGGGGCACCTGGGTGGCTCAGTGGGTTAAAGCCTCTGCCTTCAGCTCCGGTCATGATCCCAGAGTCCTGGGATCGAGCCCTGCATTGGGCTCTCTGCTCGGCGGGGAGCCTGCTTCCCACCCCCCCTCTCTGCCTGCCTCTCTGCCTACTTATGATCTCTGTCAAATAAATAAATAAAATATTTTTTTAAAAAAAATAAATAAACTATGAATGCATTTTTAAATGCAAGAGCTATGAGGACTCCTAAGCCCAAAAGAAAACTCCTTAGGGCGAAATAGAAAGAAAATAAAGAAATGGCACAGATGACTGTCTAGAAGCTTCATAAATTCTGCAAGATGGTGATAACGGTCGATAACCTGGCAAGAGTTTCAGAGAAATGCACAGGAAGCAAAAACCCGCTGCACCCGTAACGGCCCGGGGTTTCATTGTGCAATATCCCACAAGTCTTCAGGGTCCTCAGAACCATTGTGAAAGCTGCACATGTCACAGAGAGGCCCCAGCCTCCTGAAGGCCACCCTCCAGCCAGGCTCCCTTGCAGATCTGATGGGACAAAGCTTCCTTTGAAACAACAGCCCATAAAAGTGGGGGAGGGGTGAGCAAAACGGGTCTCTTCCCCCAGAGTCTCGAGGTATCTGGTCTTGCCTTTTCTCGTCCTTATCCTCCCGGCTTTTTGCTCTCCATCATTATTTTGAGTCAGCAACGAGGAAATGTCAAGGGACTCACTCCTCAGGAACACTCATGATAGGGCAAAGAAGCAAAAGGCAACATTTTGCCTGTTCTTTTTATTAAGAAAGCTTTGTTTGATTTGAGGATGCACTGTTCAAAGTGCAGGACTCCTCGGAGATGCTCTGGTGAGAAAGAGACACATGGTAAAGCAGCTCAAGGTCAGGCAGATCGGGTTTTGCTTGGCTTGGTTTTGTAGCGAAGCCCAGAGGCTCTCCAGGAAACCCTTGAGCAGACATTAGCTGGATGTCTCGGAGCACAGAGTCACTTTCCGTAAGGGTCCGAAGGTGTGGGGGGGGCGGGCAGCCACGGACAGCTGCCAGAAACAGCTGACTTCCAGGGCGGCGGCGAAATTGCAAGGCCAGCGTAAAAGGACCCGTGTCACACCAGGGAAACCATCGATGCCCAGCAGTGGGCTCCTCTTGGTTACAAAGCGTATACATGCCTGTTGGGAAAGACACAAATAGAAAGTTCCACACCACAGTAGTGTAGTATTGTGCTGCGTCTCATCGGGTGAGCCAACGGGCAGGGCGGCCACAGTTGTCAGGGTCCCAGGTGCTGGGCTTATCCTATATACCGTCCGCAGCTCCCCGGGCTCTGTGAACCCAGGGGAGGGGATCTAGATCCCTAAAGTGACAACAAAATCGAGCCGGGGGATTCATTAACCTTGTCCTGACTTCCTCCAAAAGCAACGGGGTGTATGCTCACACAATGAGGAAAGCCTAGCACGCAGACCCCAGGGTTGGTGGCATATCTCTGTTTGGAATAAAATAAGTGCCTTCGAACGAATGATATTGGTCCTCGAGATTCTCCCTTTTTACGCAGTTGAATGACCACTTAGAAGGCAGAGCTCGATGCTGGGTATGGAGGGAGGGGAGACGGGAAGGATATGCCTGAGAAGCCGGGGCTCCAGGGAGGGGTCTACAGTGCGTGAGTTCGGCCTGCAAACAGTTACAGTCCCCAAGACAAAGAAGTCAACGGGGCAAATGTTTACAGTTACTGGTGTCCAAGGAGGCATAACCTCAGGAGCTTAAAATCATTTTGCATTTGCTCTACTCATTGAGTACCTAAAATGAACCACATTGTGTGTGAGGATTTGGATGCAATGTAGGTGCAAATGTCCTAATTCTCCCCATCCTTTCGCCCCACAAGTGCATTCATAATCTTCCTCCTTGAGGGCGACTTCCAAAGGTTCCCCCAGTTACTCAGTGGTAAGGACGCATCGGAACCCACGCCTGTGCCACAAGAAGCTGTGAGAGTAATGGCAGGGAAAGCAGCCGAGGAAGAGGAGGTAGAGGAAGCGGGGGGAAGCCACCATTTATTAGATATCCACTGCCTGCCACACACATCATGGGCACAGCCTCGAATCCATCAGCTAGCCACCCCACTGTCCCCAGTCTACACACAAGAAGATTGAGGCCCTGAGACTTGCCCGTGGCCATAGATGAATGTGTGTTAGCACCTGGCTTCAAACCCACATCAGATGGGCTTTGAAAGCGTGGAATCCTTGCCCCCCACGCCGGCGGCTCTCAAACTTGACTGTGGGCTTGTCGGGACAGTTTCCTGGGCCACATTCCCAGCAGCGCCGATGCGTCAAGCCTGAGTGGGACCCAAATTTCCGTTCCTAACAAGCTCACAGGCAAGGCTGGGGCTGCTGGTCTGAGGTCACACCCGAGCACGGACAGAACAGTAGAATCTTGTTCTGCGCAGATCCCTGGGACTCGCTCCCAGGGCTTCTGATGCCGTGGGTTTCAGTAAGTTCAGAGGCTGTGCCTTGAATTCCTTCCCTGGGAAAGTTCTAGCGTGGCCAATCCCCGCACTTCTTGCCAGTTGGGAGGGCATTCCAGGTGCAGAATGAGCCTGTGTGTTCTGGGAAGTGCAAGTCATCGGGGAGCACCAACGGCCAGGAAAGGGGAGAGGACACGGATGAGGCAAGACCCTTCCGTGAGCTCAGCAAAGAGATTCCACGGGGAACGAGTGCCACTGAAAGGTGGTGTCATTGTTTCCATAGAAAACAAACAATCATTTATTCAAGAGCAGGAAAAGTGTGCTCCTGGAGTAGAAACTGGGCAACTCAATAGCTCTTTTGAGAAGCTCCCCCAGCCCACAGTGTGCAGCCCCACACGGGCACATACGCACACGCGCGCACACACACACACACACACACATGCACGCTGCATTGCAAAACAATAAATCAATGCATAAAAGCTAACACCACGTTTTCCCTCTTTGCAATCTCAGCGATTGGTCGATGCATCCTTCTGGCTGCGAGGTGGAAACACGTGGGGCCCTCTTCGCTGCCCTGATTTTTGACACATCTCCGTTCAGTCCTTATCGCTCGCCCTCACAACTGTGGTCGGGATCCAATCACTTTTCATCACCTCCAGGCTACTGCCCTGTGGGACCCCCCATTTTCTGTGACTGGACAGCAAGACTGGGAGGACAAGGGCCTCCTAATTTGACTTCGTGTCCCGCCCTTCCACCCCTGCCCCATGCAGAGCCTGCAGGATCCTTTTAAGAAGAAGTCAGATTGGGGCGCCTGGGTGGTTCAGTTGGTGGAGCCTCAGACTTGGTTTCAGCTCAGGTCATGATCTCAGGGTCATGAGATCGAGCCCCGAGCAGGATTCTGTCATGGGCATGGAGCCTGCTTGGGGTTTTGTCCCTCCCTGTCTCTTTGCCCCCAGCTCCCATGCCCGCTCGCTCTCTCTTTAAAACAAATGGACGAATGGAAGTCAGAGAGTGCCTTTGCTCAAAACTCTCCAGAACGTCCCCTTCCTTTCAGAATAAAGCCAAAGTCTGAGTATTGCCTGCAAGGCCCTGTACAATCGCCCAGCCCTCTCCCCGACTTTCGTCTTAGACTTTGTGGAAGGGAGAAAAATGATTCTGCAAAGATGTCCGCCAGAACTTGTGACTATGGTAAGCCCTGCTAACTGCGAAATTGCTAAACCCCTGACTTTAAGATACAGAGATGATTTCTGGATTGTCTCAGCGATTCTAATGTAACTCCAAGGATCCTTAAAAGTAGAAAAGGGAGGGGGGCCTGGGTGGCTCAGTGGGTTAGAGCCTCTGCCTTCGACTCAGGTCATGATCTCAGGGTCCTGGGATCGAGCCCCGCATGAGGCTCTCTCCTCAGTGGGGAGCCTGCTTCCCTTCCTCTCTCTCTGCCTGCCTCTCTGCCTACTTGTGATCTCTCTCTGTCAAATAAATAAATAAATAAAATAAAATAAAATAAAAAGTAGGAGAGGGAGGCAGAAGATGAGGTCACAGTGACCGCGCATGAGAAGGACCAACCCACTCCTGCTGGCTTTAAAGATGAAGGAAAGCGTCAAAAGCCAAGGAATGTGGGCACCCTCTAGGAGCTGCAAAAGGCAAGGAGAGAAATTGTCCCCTAGAGCCTGCAGAAAGAAGGCAGCCCTTCAGAGCTTGACTTTAATCCTCTAAGACCCATTTGGACATCTGACCTCTGTCGTTCTAAGCCACCAAGTCTGTGGGATTTGTTAGAACTGCGACAGGACATTCCTACAGACCCCATCTCCCGCTGCCCTCACAAGCCCAGGCTCGCGGGGCTGACCTTGCAGGTCCTTGAGCACGTCACACAAAATCTGTCCACACGTAGGGTGACCATAGCATGGATCTTTCAAAACAAGATTCCTGGGCACCCAAAGGCGGCACTGGTCATATGTACGGCAGGACAACGGGCGTAAAGGGAGACTCCCTTAGACAAATAGAGTCGTGTGGTGACACCAGCCTCAGGGGCTTCGCATGAGGTCGTCCCTCTGCCTGGACAGGTAAGCCTCTCACAGATGCTTCTGAGTCCTTGTCCAAGCATCATCCTCTCAGGGAGACCAACCCGGTCCATATGTAAAAAGTCTGCCTGGGGCACCTGAGTGGCAAGGCCGGTTAAGTATCCGACTCTGGATTTGGGCTCAGGTCATGATCTTAGGGGCCTGGGATAGAGCCCCAAGCCGGTCTTCATGCTCAGCTGGGAGTCTGCATGAGGATTTTCTCTCCCTCTCCCTCTGCCCCGACCCCTGCCCACTCATTCTCTCTCTCTTAAATAAATACATCTCTAAAAAATAAATAAAAATACAATAAAATGGCTGCCTGTCCCTACATTCATATTCTCCAGAAGCTTTTTACCCTGGTCTTTTTCTTTTCCTTTCTTCTGTTTTTCTCCCCCTAATGCATCATGTGCTTTTCTGACTTCTCGCAGACCTTACTTTTGTCCATGTCCCCTGGCAGAGACGCCAGCACTGTGGAACAGAGATCGCCACTTGGTTACTGCGAGTTTGATCTGGAACGTCGTCTTGACAATGGGGCGCCTGGGTGGCTCAGTGGGTTAAAGCCTCTGCTTTCGGCTCAGGTCATGATCCCAGCGTCCTGGGATCGAGCCCCGCATCGGGCTCTCTGCTCCACGGAGAGCCTGCTTCCTCCTCTCTCTCTGCCTGCCTCTCCGCCTACTTGTGGTCTCTGTCTGTCAAATAAATAAATAAAATCTTAAAAAAAAAAAATGCTTGACTAGATATTTGGTGAATGAGTGTGGGATCTGTCCAGAAGATGGGCAGGAAGACGGACACAATAAGCAAAAGCGCAGATGAGAAGAGCTGAGTTTTAGACCCTACTTCCCTAATCTAGGACCTAATTAGATGATCAGCAAATATCTCACGTACAGCCTCAAAAGGTAAGGGTCACCAACAGTGTACATAGAACCAATCGGCGAGAAACATTTCCGTGGTAAGATCTGAAACAAAACGACCTCATATCTGAGCCCCCTTTTCAGCCAGGTCTCCCGGGACCGCCTCAAGGTGAGCCAGCTGGCTACCTATTTCAGCCTTCACTGAAATAAATTCACTGTGTTTGCACCTGGTCAGTGGGACGGATTCTGTTCCAGTTTCCCCTTGTTCTCAGAAGCTGTAAAACCCGGGCCCAGCGGCGGGAAATAACACAGACCCCACCCCCCACCCCTACCCCACACCCTAATAAGCGATTATGGTTATTATTGGTAATGGCTTTCCAAAATGCTCCCACATACCCCATTAGCGGCTCTCCTTGCCCACTCACCTGAGTGAGCCGATTTCAAGAGAAAATAAGGGGGCTTTGCAGCAGAAGTCGTGCCAAGGAACACAGAGTTAAATGTTTTGCTCCAGGGGTTAGCAGGAGGAAAAAGCAAGGTGCTTTCCATAGCATAAAATGATTCCATTCTGGGAGAAGTCAAGGAAGATCCACACAAATTAGGGTCAGCCAGGGCCCTCGATCGCAGCACTAGGGATGCGTGGGGCCAGGCACTCTCTGCTGGGGGCGGGGAGGGCAAGTGGTCTTGTGCATCGTACGATGTTTTAGCAACATCCTTGCCTCGATGTCCCACTAGACGCCAGCACCCAGCTGTGACAAGGGAAAATGCCTCCAGACATTGTGAAATGTCCCTGGTAGCAAGGCTACCTCACTCTCAGTTCAGAACCACTGCAGTAAGTCAACAAGCACAGCAAACCTAACCCTTTAGAGTCAGGAGACACGCCAACTGGGGTCTCCGGAAGGGGCGAGAGGAAAGAAGAGAGACCCTAGGAAGGGCTTGAGGGGGGGTTCCAGGAGCAGGGTCTGGGCGTAGAGCTCCTCTCCCCACGGACCTGCCAAGACCTCATCCAACAGCAAGCGAGGCTGAGAACATCATAGTTCATGGCCAGAGAAAACAAAAGCAGTAATGAGGTTTGCTGAGCATATCGGATTCTCCATCGCACATACATGCCCGTAAACGTCTATCCGCCCGCTGTACAAGATCGCTTTGAGCATGCACACAAACCCAAACAGGGAAACAGGGCTTGCCTCGGGGGAGGGGAAGTGGATTTCAGAGAGGAGAGAGTGCAAGGGAGCCTTGCTTTTCTCTACTCGGACATGAGTAATTTTCTATCATGACCATGCATGACTATTACGAAAGAGAGAATTTTGTTTCATCACTAGGAAAGTAAGGAAAGCTTAAAGCACACAACCCACAAAAATGGAGATAAATGCTTTTTTCACAGATGAATATCAAGTTGGCTGTGTTACAGGAGATCAGATTTTTGTCTTCCTTGGGGGATGAAAGGCAGGGCATCTCAGAGTCAGTCCATGTGAATAGGTTTTCCCTAAAATCAATTATACCTGCTTCTTTCAGTCCATCTTTTGTCACGACCAGAGCTAACAGTTCTTGATCCCCTTCCCAGCCATTAGAACCTAAATGTGTCTCCATAAAGGCATAGTAATACCTCTTCACAGCTCAGGAGGATTTTAAGGTCATTAACATCATTTTAACGTCACAACGATTTTAACGTCCCGACTCCATTTCGTAAGAGTTTTCTCTTTCCCTACTTGCAAGGTTCTTGCTGTAATATCCATTTCAATTACGATTGCTAGACGCATTTTACTTAATGTTCACAAACAGTAACTATATGGAGAGGTTCCTGCTGAAAGCTCACAATTCTCATTGAAGGAAAATCTCCCACTAGAACGGACACGTGCGCTCTCTCTTTCTTCCCTCCTGCCTTGCAGAATGCAAATCCTAGGAGAGAGCAGACTGGTTTGGGGTGTGTTGTTTTGTTTCTTTTTGCCATATTTCCCAATAATAGAAGTCCTTCCCAAAAGCTCCCTGCCTCTCCTCCTCCGTATTTCCAATTCAGTTGCTAACTACAAAGAAGAAATGCAGACTTTTACCGTTACAGAGCAAAGGTTAACCATTCCGACTGCGCCAGCAGAAAGACTACTAAAATGGCCAAAGCCAAACTTTTTTGTTAGTTAAGGATTCTTAGTTTTTTAAATCCCCAATAATACTACAGTTCTGGAGTAGTTAGAAAATAATCTTCAGGTCACTACTCTTGCATGCCCACTAGATTTAAATTTGGAATCTTTAGAAGGTCTGTACCCGTCAGCTTTTCCTGCATAACATAATTTAATGACTTGAAACAACTACCATTCATTTTGGTCAAAATTCAGGGCTGGGCTCAGCTGAGTAGATCTTCTAGTCTTGGCTGGGCTCATGCTTGGAGCCCAGCCAGAGACTGGCTGCTTCTAAAATGGTTTATGTCTGTACCGTAGAGACTGTTGTCCTCCAGAGTGCTGAGAGAGACGAGGGGCCTGAGACCGCTTGACAGGAAGGCCTGGAAGTGACCCGTCATTATCCAGGTGTCACATTCTATTGGCTAGAACAAGTTACCAGGCCAGACCAGAGTCAAAGGGAGGGAGGACAGATCCCGGCTATGGATGGAAATAGTTGCAAACTCCGGTTGCACAGGCAAATGTGTCACGTGGGACAGAAGGATGGTGGTCCTTCGTACAATCTGCAGTCGCACCGGCTTCTGTTTTCCTGATCACGTTCTCCTATAGGGTAGCTCTTAAAATTTAATCCTATGGAAAAGAATGGGGCCAAAGGGTGGAAAACCGGAGATCTCCATTGGATTCTGATTTGACGCAAGACCAGATACCTGAATGTACGTTATTTAATGAGCTTAGAAAAGTCTGACTAGGGCCGCCTGGGTGCCTCAGTCGGTTACTCAGAGTCCTGGGATCAAGCCCCACATCGGGCTCCCGCTCCATGGGCAGCCTATTTCTCCCTCTCCATGGCATGTGTGCTCATTCTCGCTCTAATAAATAAATAAAATCTTAAAAAAAAAGTCTGTTAACTATCTGTCCTCAACATATAATCTTGAACATCTGATTCTTCCATTATTCCCAAAGCTATCTGTTTTGTGCTTGGTGGAATAATTATCCGTCTCCCGCAGGAGTGGAAAATCACATGATCTTTATAGAGATAATGCTCTTATGGCAATGGAGAAAAATGTGATTTGATATGTTTTATATAGCTAAAGCTCATTGAAGTTGAACAAAACAGCCTCATTATTTTTGCATTCCATTCAAGATGCAAAGGGTAGTGAGGAAGAAGAGGCAAGGCAAACTTATTAAATGGGAAAAAAATTGGAAAGAATCATTAATTTCCTATTCATGAGTAAGAAGCACTAACAAGGAATAATGAAAAAGGTGACCAGTGGCATCCTCCCTGGTAAAAACCACACTTCAGCCACAACTAAAAATGTCCCATGACTCACAGCCTGTGACCCGTACTCTGCCCAGCTCCCACCCCACCACCCCATTCCCAGTACTTCACAGGATCATGGATCCACTACACACACACACACACACACACACACACACACACACACGGCATGACTTTCTAAATCAGAGGGGGCTGGGAGAGCTGCACCAAGTCCTTGGGAGCTGGGCAGAGTACGGGTCACAGGCTGTGAGTCATGGGGCATCAGTTATAATGCCGTTGGCCATCAGTTCAATGTGAATGAATCAACAATATTATGAAGTAAGATGTCTTGGGGTGCCCGGGTGGCTCAGTCGGTTAAGCGTCTGCCTTTGGCTCAGACCTATGCACCAATAGGTTGATGAAAGCCTTATGACCAGAGGAGTACAGGAAGCTGACCCTACAAATCCCCTAGGAGCAAAGGTTCAATATTTGCTAATTCAGTGTTCATGAAGACTGTATAGAACACAATACTGCAAATAATGAAAATCAACTGTACTTCCTGAATGAATGAATGAATGAATGAGGAGTCAAAAGAGGGATAGTTGAAATGCCCCGAATGTTCAGAGACAACTGCCAGTTGAAGGAAAGGGGAGGAATTCATTGGAAGAGGATACAAGGGAGCTGAGTCGGTCAGATGTGGAGAAAAGGACTTGCCGGTGCACGCCCAGCAGAGTGGAACAGCATGAGCAAAACCATCGATGTGGTAAACGTTGCTGCTTGTCCCGCTTAAGAGCACAAGTCCCCAGGTCTTAGAATTGCAGTTCTGTGACTTATGGGGTGCATGGTGTGAGCTCAGCAAAGTTACATAGTTTCCAGCCAAGCAGGTTAAGAATGGTATCTATCTCATAGGCTGATGTGGGCGTTAAAATCTGTTACATCTTGGGGCACCTGGATGGCTCAGTCAGCTAAGGGTCCTGGCATCAAGCCCCACATCAGGCTCCCTGCTCAGCAGGGAGTCTGCTTCTCCCTCTCCCTCTGCCGCTCCCCCAGCTTATGCACTGTTGCTCTCTTCAGTATAAATAAATAAAATACTTTAAAAATAAATAAATAAATAAAAATTTTTAAAAATCTGTTACATCTTCATCAAGAGCAGCCACCAAGAGCTTCATGGTTGTTAAACATTTAAGACAAGTCAGCTATGAATGTCGTTACTCTTTCTGTTCTGGGACAGGGGCTATTTCCATTGGGCTCAGTCATAAGGCAACATGAGGCAAAACTGCGGGAAGCAACACTGGACGTACACATCCACATCGGGTCCTAAGGACGTTGGGTTCTAGATGACAAAGTCTGCAGAGCACTAGGGAGCAAGACTACATTTTTCCAGCAGGGAACAGACGTGACAGGTTGTGCTCCAGTGGGAAGGGGAAGGCATGGGAGAGGGAACAGAGGGGCAGGGACGTAGCTGGAGCCTGGGAGACCAATGGGGAGATGGACCTGAGCGGGGCGGGGGTGGGGGGGGTGGAGGCGCGCTCCGGGAGGAAAGGGAGAAGAGAGCGTTCGTGACGTCTGCAAGGAGTCAACTCCTAAGGTGCAGGTGCTGGTGGTGTCTTTGCTTCCTCGTGTGGTGCTGGTTCCGTGGGGGCAGTTCGCTTGTGAAAATTGGGGAGCCGTTAACTTTCCGGTATGCTTATTGACTGATGAGTCCGTGGACGAGTGATTTAATGGCTTTAGGCAGGCAGAATGCTCAGAGGACGGATCCATTTGGATACACAAGATGGAAAAGGGGCAGAGTTCGGTGGGGAAGATACTCGGTTTGTGGTCTGTAGAGTCTGAGAAGCTTCATAAGCAGGGGTGATTTCGATGGAGAACTGATCGCCTCAGGCTACCACGAGGTCGCCTCTGAAACCTTCGATCTCAGAATCAAGAGTCTGGAAACGGGGCTATAATCCTCGTGGTTCTTAAGTGAAGCGCCAAGAAAAGGGAAGGAGGGAGGGAGGGACAAAGAAAGGGAGGGAGGGAAGCCTGGCCTTAGGTAGTGAAGTGTAGGGTATTTATTAACAAAGTGGCTGACTTTTTTGTCTTCTCACAGACAAAATAGCAGGTGCTTGGAAGCAGGCTTCTGGGCTCTGTATAAATCTGATGGCCAGTTTTTCCTACGGAACACGATCGCACCACAGCCTGACTGAAATTCTAATAGAACACTCAAAAGTTTTGCAAGTGTCTTAGCTTTGCTCGAAACACCAGTAGTCCAGTGGGGAGTAAATAGATGCCCACCGAGGAGCTTTTAACTGTCCTCATTCTTCCTCCGTTAATCCCATTCCTTCCCCCTTTCACAAACAGCCTGGGGTAGAGATGCGGAATAAAACCAAAAAGATGAAATCCTTTTTCTCATATAAAAACAAGCCTCTTTCTTACTTTCAAGTGCAAAAGTGAGTAACCCAAGATGGCAGCTGTAAGGGGCGTCCTCATCTTCGTTAACCCACATGTGCTCGTTAAATAGCAGGGGGTACACAGGGCATTTATTTCAATAAGAACAATTAAGTATATATGTCTGGTCCGCTCAGCCTGAATGATTCCCTGTGGACAGGGCTGCATGCAGGGTACATCTTGGGTTTTAAAGCAAGATTATTGAACTGAAATGACTGTCAAGTCTTATAATTTGGGTAACTGCCAAACAGACCATGGATAAAAGCAGAAAAAGAAAGGAAAATAGGAGACTGATTACCAGAAGCACTTTTTTTTCTCTATTGGAAAAATTACCTCTGAGGCCCCAACACTTATCTGCTTTGGCCGTGCAGCCTTCAAAATGGAGCGCCTGCCATCACACCGCGTGGGACCACATGACCTGCTCTGTAAGGCTGAGAAACCACTTCTAAACCACTTTTCGGGTATCACGTCCAAGAAGAAGGATTAATTAGAGGGCGTGCATAAAGCCAAAAAAAAAAAAAAAACCATCAAGGAGTCTACATCGGCCATTGTTCTCTCTAGAGCTGAGGAAAGTTGGGCTTCCGCCTAAGTTCTCACCAGCCTGGCTGAGCGTCTGCATTTCATTCTGATACTCCCACTCAATAAAAGATAACGTGTGCCCTAAAGTTGAAAGATATTTAAGATACTGTACATTCTCAATGAGCCAGAATGTACCCAAATCAAAATTATGTTTTATAAAACCTGATTTCAAAAAAGAAGTAAATGATGATGAAGGAGGAAGTGTCTGGGACTTCACTGAACATAAAACTTCAAGAGGTTGGGGGCGCCTGGGTGGCTCAGTGGGTTAAAGCCTCTCCCTTCAGCTCAGGTCATGATCCCAGGGTCCTGGGATCGAGTCCCGCATCGGGCTCTCTGCTCCGCGGAGAGCCTGCTTCCTCCTCTCTCTCTGCCTGACTCTCTGCCTACTTGTGATCTCTGTCTGTCAAATAAATAAATAAAATCTTTAAAAAAAAAAAAAAAACAAACTTCCAGAGGTATCTTGGGGCCGATAGATAGCAATCAGCCCTCAAAGGACCGTAGGGTACTTGTTAGTCCATCCGAATGCCAGCCCCTGGGCGATGCATGTGCCAGAGTCAAAGGACAATGAAACTAGGCTCAGTATGCTGAACTTGCTTCAGAAGGAGGAAGACTAAAACATATCTGGGACAGTTGCAACAAGGCAAGACCTAAGGAAACCAGGAAATTCACTTCAGGCCCATAACCCACTTCAGAAAGTTTAACTGCGCTTTGAAGTCTAAAATTACGCCTTCTTCACAATAAAGGTAGATATAAATAAAAGCTAATCAAATAAGGAAAAAAATGAAAATTAAGTATTCCAAATGACATATACCAGGAATCATGATTTGGCTAATGGGAAGTCAAAAGTCTTCTATAATTTCTGCTCACCCTGTTGTGAGTGAGGCATCGCCACGACCACACACCGGGGTCCGGTTTGAGTCTGAGGTCATATGACTGGTTGGGTGCAGATCCCTGAAAGGCCATCAGTTGCCAACATGAGTCTCTGAATGCCTTTGTCATTCACACTGGCTTAGCCATTGACCCCAAATGTGGATCTGGTTCTAACAGGCAGGGTTCGCACTTGACATTTGGAGGCAGATAGGTAATGATTGCTGGGGGCCGCCCTTGTGCACTGGCCTCTACCCTTTAGATGCTGATGTATACTCTCACCCATGTTGTGACTCCCAAAAATCTATCCAGACGTTGCCAAGTGTTCCCAGAGGGTGTGTGGGGACAAAAATCCCTCCCCAGTGGAGTCATTGGGTTTGGAAATAGCAATGTGGCCCTGCCTACCCGGATCTCATCTTCAAGCCCAGCCAGCCACCTAAGGACCTGCTTCTCCTGACCTAGAAAATAGTCGTAATGGCTGCACCTCCCAATAGTGCACCAGCTGCCGTTCTTCTGCAAAGAAGAAGATTGGCTCTTGGATTCCCATCTTCAGTCCTGGATATGAATGAGACCTACTTCTGACCCCCTCATAAGAATTATTGGACCTTCCACTCAGCCCTTTACTCCAGGTCTCCAGTCCCTGCACTGGGGTCTCCGGTAGGCATCAGCCCAGGAACCTGAGAACCTCACCAACCACTCCCGTATCTCCACCATGCTGGTCTTACTTCCACTCGCAGTCAAGGCAAGGGGATTTAGTACCCGCCACCTAGACTTGCTTCCGCTTAACTTAAGGATAACACAGCAAAGGATCTGCAAGTTGACAGATTAGGACAGATTATGTCACATCACTTGTCTTGAACAACTGTGTTTCAATAAACTCAAGGAATCAGTGATTAAGGGTTCAGCCTTATCATGAGAAGTTGGCAACCAGTGTCTGTTCAATGCGAGGCCAGTCCCGTGAGGACCTGACAGTCTGGGAAGTCTCCAGGGTTCTTTCATGCAGGAACCCACTGGAGCTAGGGACTCATCTGACGGTTCAACATTGCGTCTTCCACACCTGGAGGAAAGCCTGAAATGGCGTTGAGAGTCAATAAATATTTGTTGAATGAGTTCATTTACTTCTCAAAACCACGAGCCCAATGAATATTAATTAAGGGCATATTGCATGTTCTGTGCTGGTTTAAGCTGAATGAACGAATCAATCAATTAATCAATCAGTGACTCTTTGATAACGTGGTAGCTTTCAAGCGGCAGAGACCGCCATTTTCATATTAGAAATTGCAATCTGCAGAATTCTGAGATGCCCTTGACATCCCTGACCCTGGCATATAATACCTTCTCCAAGTTATTCAGTCACATACTAACCTAGGTGTTTCCGCGAAAGGAGTTTGCAGGAGCACTTAAATCCCAAACCAACTGACCTTACGAAGGAGAGATTGTCCTTAGTGGGTCTGACCTAATTAGAGACTTAACGGTGACAGGGTTTCTTCTGGAAAGAGATATAAAGGTAAGGGGGGACTGGGTGAGGCAGAGTCTCTGTTGCTGGGTTTAAAGATGAAGCCATGTGGCAAAGAACCTGGGTGGTTTCCATGAGCTGAAGGCAACCTCCAGCTGACAGCCCGTGAGCAACCAGGGACCTCAGCTCTACAGTTTCAGAGAACTGCATTCTGCCCCAATCACACAAGCCCGGGAAAGGACCAGACCTTCAGATGAGAACCACAGCCGCAGCGTGCAGGTGAGGCCCACCTCTCCGGGGTAGTCTGGTGAGATCTGAGGAGAGAGCGTGGCCACACCATGCACAGGGGACGAAGGAGGAGAGGAATGGAGGGATAGGGCCGAAGTAAGAGCCCATGATGAGCACCGGGCTTGAGAGCAGACTGGGGAGGGGTCGCCGGTGGCAAGAAAGAGACAGAGGACATTAGCCATTTGTACATGATAATAAGAGAAAGTTTGGTTACACTGGACTGTGAATGAAAACCTGGTTTGGGCAACTGCACAATTTTTATTATTTTTATTATTTCTGAGACACCAGATTGACATTTTCAAATGTGGCTTCTTGGGGGAATGGCTCTTCACGTGGGCGCAAAAGGCCTTCCTACAGGTCATACTAGTATTCTCAGACTGGCCTACGGGAAGGTGAAAACGAACCTCCTTTCCCCATTTTTTTTTTTTTTTTTTTTTTTGCAGAGAGAGAGGAGGAAGCAGGCTCTCCAGCGAGCAGAGAGCCCGATGTGGGGCTCGATCCCAGGACCCTGGGATCATGACCTGAGCCGGAGGCAGAGGCTTTAACCCACTGAGCCACCCAGCTGCCCCCCTTTCCCCATTTTTGTCTTCTCCCAGCTCTTCCTTGCCCTGCCTTGAGGCCTCAGGTCTGGGAAAATTCCTTGAGGATCCATAAACACAAGTCTATGTTAAAAAAGAAAGAAAGAAAAAGCCTGTCTCCCTCTTGAAGCTTGCTGCTAGGTAGCTCCCAGCACAGGAGAGGCTGTAGAAATGGGTGCGGGGTAGGGGTTTGGGCGCTACTGCAGAGACGAGAGATCTTGTGTAATATCCCTCGGTATGCAGGACAGCCCCCCAACAAAGGATAGCCAGCCCCTAATGTCTACAGTGCCAAGGTGGAGAAACTCTGATTTGCAACCTTTGGTGGGCAAGGATTGAAGACCAAAGACAGCAGGGAGAGGGATGGAAACCAAGCTCCCATAGGCAGGTTTCTGTGTTTGGAATAGTTGGTGTTTTCCGGCAGACAAGAGAAAAGCAGCATTATTTCTCGGGTTTAAAAAAAATGATGGCCATGAAAAGCGCACGATGATCGAGCTGTTTAGCTGCCCACAGAGTAATCGTGAGTGAAAAGAGCACCGAAAGCTGCCAGCCAGAGTCGGTACCTGCCCCTAGAGCTGCGCCACAAGGATTCTCGGTGACGTGCCTCTCTTCGGCGGCTGTTCCAGGCCTCCTGGGGCTGCAGGCATCTCCCTGACCTGGGTGATGTTTGCAGGATGGATAGAAGGCCGAGCTGGTTTAGGGCCCGGGGCTGAGCATCCACAGGCTTTCTGGGATGTTCTACAGAAGAAGAGATACCAGCAGCGGGGATGAGTGGACAGCAGGACTGAAGACAGCAGAAATGGGTCGGCCATTGAGGTTCCAGCCAACACACACTCTTTCCCTAAGTGGCTTCCCAGATGCATGGGACACGTGGCTCACAGGCAGATGATGGCCAAGGTCTGCTTCCAGTGGGAGATGAGACACGGAAACCAGTGCCACGGTGCAGAGACACAGTTCCTCCCATTGTACGATTCCATGTCTGCACACTTTCTGGCTTTCCTTCTTACCTGCCTTGTCCAGGAGTGTGTAAATCTTCAGTTTCTATGCAACAGGATTAAAAGAATCATTTGAAGCAGCGTATAAAGGATTATCAATTTCATCTTCTCTTTTCCTTTCACTGTGGCAGAAGCAACCAGCCTTCGGACGGCTTCCCCAGACACTCCTTCATCCCACGTCTACTTGCCCTGCGAGGTAGCCGCAGCTCCTCCTTCCCTTGCTCCAGAACGTTCCACATGACACGGCCGTGATGGAGCCCAAAATCACTGTCTTCCTTTTCTTTTCTTTAAAGTCTCTGTCCCCGAGGTGGGGCCCAAACTCACAACCCCGAGATCGAGTCGCACACTCTACCGACTAAGCCAGCTGGGCACCGCCATGCTCTTCCTTTCTTAATGTTAATTTGATGCCCCTGGTTTTACAACAATCCTTTGATAGAAATGACTTGAGCCTCACGGATTTTATCATAACCCTTTCGTGATGGTTTTGAGTCCTCATGGGCTCTATCTCTCTCTCTCTTTTTTTTTTTTTCCAACTCAGCGAAATTTAACATTTATTGAGTTTCCAGACAGGGCCGAGTTCTGTGCTGGTGGGAGGGGGGGTTAGTTTAAAGCAGAGTCAAACACCCATATGCCCTTGAAGAGCTTTTGTCGTTTTTCTCTGCCGCGTGCCGGTGAAACCAATGGGTTGGTTCAGTGAGCCGATTAACTGAGTGCCTGCTCTGAGCAGAAACACAGGGAAACCCACCCAGAGGAGAAAAACAGGTAAGACATACGGGTATCGGGTAACTAAGACACATGACGTGAGGTCAGGGGGACAACAGCACACAGAATTTCTCTGTGTTCGGGGGAAGGGTGCCATGCTTAGCTCGAAGCTTCACAGCACCCAAGTGAAGAGAGAAATGTGATCACCCATGTATCCCCAGTATAAAAACAAGCAGAGAAAAGACATGAGAACACTTCTACTCTTCCGGAAAGAACGTTTTCTCTCTTATTCTCGTAACATGGACTCATCCATGGTGTGATGCTGGTGATGTACCTGAAAGACACAGAGGAAAACAAAGTCCCTAGGCATGCACACCAGAGGGTTCAAGGGCAGCACGTGGATGAACAGCCATGGCCCACCATGGAAGAATCTAGAAAAAGGACACCTCAAAAGACCTCAGGAATGGGCTCTGGAGGTGAGTAAGAAATCCAGAAGCAGGAAGCCCAACATTGCAAGCAGAGAGCACAGCCAAAGCCAAGACTCAGAGTTCGAAGGAAACAGAACGTCTTTGGAAACATACAAGCTGGCTTGAGTGTAAGTCTCAGGGCCACCGGTGTAGGGAAATAAGCTAGAAAGTCGGGATGAAGCCAGATTGCAAAATTTCCTGAAGATGACCCGAGGGGTTGACAAGAGACATTATTTTGGATGTTGTGTTTTGTATGGAATGGGGAGGCCTGGGAGGTTTCTGACAGCAGCCAGGAGCCCTGAGGTTGATGGGTTAGAAGAAGAGGAGGTGGCAAGACCCAACCACAGCTAGGAAGTAAGAGTGTAAAGATGAGGAACAGTGGATGGGGTTACTGAGGAGGAGAGAAGAAAGAACTATGGGAAGGTGGCATTGACTGGCTTTGGCTCATGACTCCATCCTTGGCAACGATCCTTGGCTTGGAATACAGACACTCTGCAGAATTTGCTAGATGAGGAACTATGTGTTCAAGACAGGGGGAAAGGGTATGACCAAAAAAAAAAAAAAAAAAAAAAAAAGCGCTCTGGGATTTATAACTTGAGAAGCCGGAAGGATTCCAGGAGCCTTAACTAGACTAAAGAAGACAGATAAGTCTGAAGTGTTTTTACAATATGCAGACGGAGGTTCCAGTCTGTGGCTGCTTGAAGGGCATGGACTGCAAAAGGGACAGAAGGAGTGATAGAAATATTCTGCACCTTGATTGGCTTGCTGGCCACATAGGTGCGAACATTTGAACCCTGCCCCTGCAGTGGCACAAATAAGAACTGTGTGTTGTTGTTGTTGTTGTTTTTTAAGATTTTATTTATTTATTTGTCAGAGAGAGCGGGAGAGAGAGAGAGCAAGCACAGGCAGGCAGAGTGGCAGGCAGAGGCAGAGGGAGAAGCAGGCTCCCTGCCGAGCAAGGAGCCCGATGTGGGACTCGATCCCAGGACGCTGGGATCATGACCTGAGCCGAAGGCAGCCGCTCAACCGACTGAGCCACCCAGGCGTCCCAGAACTGTGTGTTTTATTGCATATTAATTATACCTCCATAAATTAAAACTTTTTTAGAACAACTTTACAATTTCCAGCAGACGAAGGGAGAGAGACTTGGTGCTGCCCTAAAGGAACCCATACAGGCAAATAAATTTTTTAAAAAAATCCAAAAATAGGCAGAAATATAAGGTGCGGATTATCAAGGGCAGGGCAGGGTCCTGGCTGTGGATTGGGGAAAGCTCATGGGCGGTGATATTGGATCTGAGTTTTCAAGAATAAACATCCTGGAAATAAAACTGCCAAAAGGAGAGGCAGGAACCGTCGTTTGCTAATGACTCATGGCAAGATCGAGTCAAGACACATTTACGGCGACGCATTTTAAGGCATCCTCCAAATGTGCACAAGTGTACGGCTCCCAAAGGGGCTGGTGGGCAGTGGGAGAACACGGGCTGGCACTGGGTGTTTTCAGGGTAAGTTCCAGCTATGTCTCTTATTGGTTGTGTGGCACTGGGGAGCTTCCTGCGTGTCCGTACGCTGATGTCTGGACTGCCTGGTAGTGATGACAATGAGGTCAGTCAAGGAATGTGAACTTAGTTCACAGTGTCTGGGCTTGGCTCTATGACTTGCTTTGAAGTCACGGTGGGCAGAGCGTCGTTCCCTACCTCTTGACCTCAGGCTCAGCGCTGTGCCTTGCTGTGCCGATGTGAGACGTGACACAAGGATAGGCGGGCTTGAGATGGGTTTGCACAGTTTTGCAGTCCGCTTGCCTATCTCTCATCGTTGTAGGAAACACATACTCCAGTCACATCCCTGGTTCCTAGAGAAAGAGGCATGCCTGAAGGGAGTGAACCCCATCTGCTGCTTGGGGCTAACTCCAGCTGTGCCCAGACTGGATCCCTTGAGTCCCTGCTGAACCGTGGGCAGCAGACACAGTAGGAGAGATTAAACGATCGGTGTGTTAAGCTGCAGAAGTTTCGTGGGGATGTTTGTTACACGGTACTGCTGAGGCGATGGCCGACTGATGCAGGAGGCAGTGATAGTCCATCTCACAGGGACAGAAGGATTGCATGAGATGATCCCGGTAGAGGGCTTACTTAGGACACCGTCTGCGGCCAAGCCTTCCTCAGCGCCTTGTGCCCACCTCTCAGCGTGCAGGTTGCCCCCACATCCCGTCCGCCGGCCCCCGGCCCTCTCTTCCTGGTGCACGTGTTTCACTTGCTCCAGTCCTCCTTGTCCTGCCCTGAACTCTGCTTCCCCTTCTCACTCCTTTCCACACCTTTGCAGGTGGTAAGCAGTACATGGGACAAATGAAGCCAAGTTAGTACAATGGTGGGAAAATATTGTTTCCACCTTAACTCCTCCCGCCTTCCTGGGAATCCGTCATCTGTTATTTCTGTTTGTTTGAAACATTTGTTGGAGTTGAGGGCTTCTTTTGTCTCCCCACGAGCAATGAGTCATGGCAAACAATTCGGAGAAGGGTGCGGGATGGGCAGGCTGCTTCAGGCCGGGAGGCGAAGGAGGGCTGCTGGGAATTGAGGACAGCTGCTTGGAAGCTGCCAGAGCCCGGAGGCAGCCTGGCCCCTCAGAACACACAGGTCCCATTCACGTCTTCCCAGGCCCTCCACCTGCACTCGGGGCCAACGGCCCCCACCTCGGCATGCAGATGCCCACTGCTGAGCAGGGGGAGCTGATTCTGCAAATGCTGTCCGAGCAGCGGGAGGTCAGGGCGACGGGAAGCCCTGCCCGGCCTCATCTACGGGAGTCTCCACCATCCCCATCAGAGCTCACAGCAGGGCTCTGGGCGAGGGCGCACGTGGTCTAGCCGGAGCAGCGTTTCTCAGCGTGGGCACTGCACACCTCTGGGTCTGGTTCCTTCTCCGGCGGGGGCTGCCCTGCACAGTGTAGGGTGTCACGCGGCATCCCTGGCCTCTGCCCACCAGATGCCAGGAGCACCTGTCCACCCCAGGTCGTGACAACCGAAAATGTCTACAGATATTGCCAACCGTCCCCTGCCCCTGGGCGCAGCGTCTCCTCCAGCTGAGAATGCCGGACTGTTGGCGCCTTCCTTTGCTCAGCAGGCAGTCCCCAGACTTCCCTCACTTGCCAGTCGCGGTGCTGGGATACGGGGTTGTGGGGATGAGGGAGGGACGAAGACCCGTAGGTGAGGAGCCCCGGCGTCATGTACTTATGCTCCCAGACCTAAGTGGGGAGGCAGGTGGGGGCGCTCAGAATCATGAGCTCTGTGTATCCCAAAAGCCAGAATAGGCATTGGTGTCCCAGCACCCCACGCTTCCTCCTTTCCTCTGACACCTGGTCCCCCTGGGGAAGCAAGCCCCGCGTCCATCTCCGTCTCCCTGTCAATGGATTTATCCCCGGCAAACCAGAGCCCCTCTCAGCCCAGGAGACCCCAGAGCCGTCCAGTTTGGGCCCTGAGGCTAGTTCTCCATAGAAGAGCATATTTTTTCCCACCCCGGCTGTCCCCTGGAGTAAGCCAGGAATCCTTACAGAGCCCTGATGCTGAGGCCAGACCCCACCCTCCAGCGTGTGCTTTCCTCTGTCCGATGCGGGGCCACTGTGAGGAGCCAGGATTGGTAGAAAAGCTCTCATCTCGCCCAGGAAGGCCTCTCCCTTCTCTGGAATTTCACTTCTACTTCTCTCTGTTTCCACGTCTCTCTGGTGCTCTTAAAAATGTGCGTGATTTGCCCATTTCATTCTGGTTGTTGCGATGCAGGCAAAAGCCCATCCCTGACAGGTAGCAAAAGTCACCATGAGATTCTTTGAGAAGGAGCTTTGAGCCCCCCAGTCTGTGCTTACTCTGGACCCCCAGGTGATTCTGAGGCACATTTCAAGGGTTCGAATCACTGCTAGAGGTAGCTGGTCCCTAGTTCCGTTCAGCTGTCCCAGGCTCTGCCCACCTCGGCCCTGACCGCGGGCAACCTGTCACCCCCACGGCACTGGGCCAGGCTTGCTAAAATGGAGCTCGGCACCTGTGGAGGGCCCTGGCCTCCAGGGAGGGGCACCCACCTCTCAGCCCGCTCCCCTCTCATGGTCCGGGTTAGACGCCCGCCCAGGCTTCCGCTTGGTTTCTCTATCTTGTGCTTAGCTCCAGGAACACTGTGATCTGCTCTGAGCTCCACCTCACACGGACACTTTGGGGACACCTAGTCAGCTTCCTAGAGTCTTGGAGGGTCCCAGAGTCAAGGTCCTGCATCCCCAAAGCCCAGGGACGCCTGCAACCGAGCTTCTTCTCCACCACGGCAAACGCCTTGGGTGCTACTGAATTCGGATGGGCACACTCATATGGTGAGACTGGCCTCCCCGCTGCAGGAGCAGCCCCAGAGGCTGTCCAGCTCTCATTCCCTCACCCCAGGGCTGGCCTCCGCCCCTCCCGCAGGCAGCCTCCGTGACAAGGGACTCCAGCCACGCTGCCTCCCCCACTATTTTTCCTACTGTCCTACCTATTCCAGGATGAATTCACTCCCTTTCCACAGAGAGTTTTCCTGCTGCCCAGAAAATAGAACACGTCAGAGGCCGAAGGGGTTTAAGCCAGTGATGAGGAGAGAAGAGGAAAAGATACAGCAAGACTAAAAGCAGGCACGATTCAGTGGGGAAGAGATCGGGCCAGAAGAACATGGAGACAGAGACACAGGAAAGCAAAATGACTCACTGGGGTGGAAAAGAAAAGAAAAGGCAGGAGGAGGGAATTATACGAGTTGCACTGGAACGTAGAAGGACGAGAAAGCGTAAGTCAGTGTATAGAGATCTGGAGGGAATTTGGATTCCAACAAAGTTTCTCAAGGAGTCCTAAAAGGAGGAGGGGGAGAAAAAAAAAAAAACCAGATAATGGAGACAGACTTTAACCTATAAACTCGTGTGGAAACTAGCATGTTCCCATGGGTCTCGAGCATGGGAATTTGCTTTTGTGAGTTATTCCTAGAATATTTGCCTGGCTTCTTAACCCGAGGAACAAAAGACCAAGGTCTTAAAGGGGGATCGAGGCTGAATTTTAATGAGGCCAATTGTATCAGCCCAGATTCCACGTTGTAAACAGTAGGACTTAACTTCGGCTAGTCGAAACGGAAAATGAATGTATTAAGGAATATTAAGCAGCTCGCAGATTCTCCAAGAGGGTGCATCAGACTTGGAGCAGATAAGGTCAGCGACGGGGCTAAAACATCACCAAACGGCTCCAGCAAAGCCCAGCCTGCCCACACACCTGGAAACAAAACGGCAGCCTGACCTCCCTTGGGAGCCTAGGGGCTGCGAAGATACAGAAAAGAGATCCATCCTGCCGGCAAGGCGTCTCTTACGATGCAGTTCTCCCCTCTCTTTCACAGCTGTTGTCAACCGGAGGCGACTTGACCCATGGGGGCCATTGGGCAATGTCTGGAGACACTTTTACTGGTCATCCCTCTTTGGGAGTGGGGGGCAGTGGGGAAGAAGTTACCGGCTTCTGGTGGGTGGAGGCCAGGGCTGCCAGACACCGAGCAAGGCACAGGACAGCCTCCCACCACGAAGAACACCCTGCCCAATACGTCCATCAGGCGGGCGTCGAGAAACGGTGACCCGCAGAATCAAACCTGCTGTTTCCCACTGGCCACCCCAAAATAAGGATCACATTCTCCAGCCCTATTTATAGCAAAGAGCGACCGCGGGACTCAGTGCCAGCCATTGGGTTACGACAGGCATGGTGTGCGCGGCTCAGGACGTGCGCCCGTCCTTGCCGGCACTGACCGAACCAGCAACGGACATGTACAGCTCACGGTGCTGGCGGCCGGGAAGTCCAGGGTCAGGGGCTGGGGAGAGCCCAGCTGGGGAGGGCCCGCTGCCTGGTTTGGGGACGGTGGTCTCCCTGCTCTTGGATCCCGCTTGTTTCCTCCCTGCTCCCCAACACATGCAAAGGACCCTGTTAGCCCGAATGCCACACAACCCACAGCTGCCGCTTCTGGAAGCAATGCTGAGCAAATAACCCTCAGCCCTCGGGCAGGATGCCTCTGAGGCATGTTCCACAGTGGCGGAGGTGCCCGTACGTGGGCTCCAGACGCCCAGGGTGCTCGGAGACCTGCTGAGCCCGCTCGGTCGGCTGCTGCCTCCCGGGATTCGCGCACCCGTCAACTGCCCCTACCGCAACCGTCTCGGGCTCTGCTTTGAGGGGGCAGGTCCCAAATCTGGAAAGTCTTAAAGCGTAAAAGCCCAGCTCGAGGCACGAAGGCAATGCAGATCAATTAATATTTTTAAATAACGGCAATGCAGCAAGGCAGAGCATAGAGTGTCCAGTTCGGGGCTGGGGATGGCAACGCACAGGTGTCCCCCATGGTCTGAAAATAGGGAACCCTGCAAACAAGCACACAGAGACTCTGGACGGTCAAATCCAGGCACCTTATTAAATATAATTAAGCTTTCGTGTGTGTGTGTTTGGTTCATAAACATAGTATGTGAAAGCAAAATGAAATGCTCTACAGAACAGAAACCTGACCCTTCACAGAGTAATGTCTTTGTGGCCCAAAGAATGACAAGAGGAGGGCATGTGTGAGATAGCACAGTCCATCCTCAGTTACTAACTGGATCAGAGTTCTCGAGCAGAAAAGATGAAATATTGATCCTCAGTGGAGGGGGCAAGGAGAGGGTCTTTGTTTCCCCATCCCGCCTCCCTGTGTCTGCGTCTTGAGCCCCTCCGTGGGGGATCTGGCAGGTCCCTCTCTACATCCAGGACGATATCCCACCTTTTATAGGATAAATGATTTTTGGGAGAAACGTCATTGGCCATAATTGTCACTGAAATAATTATGAAGCCCCCCCCAACACACAGAGAAAATAGAACTTTACGTAAGTGCCAGTGACAATGGCATGTCGGAACTATTAGCTATTAGCATTAAAAGTTAATGCAGAAGCGCAAGGTGGAAATGACTCTTAACCGTCTCTCGTGGGCCAAGATTTTTTTTTAGGCTCTATTTGCTTCTATTGTAACAGACAGGGAAGTCGGTATTGCACACAACAGAACGCACCAACTAGACTCAGAAAGATCCTTCAAAAATCTGCTTTGTGTCATCCTTCCACAAGGATGTCACAAAGGATGTCATCCTTTGTGACATTCTGTGTCATCCTACTGTTTACAACGTGGAACGCATCTGTGCGTTCAGGTGGATAATTTCCAATTTTAATTAGGAAGCACAACCAATTCTTGGTGTGATTGCGTTACATTTGACACAAGTCATGGTGGTTCATTTCAACCATTTTAATCATTGCAATCTTTTCTGTTCAGGGATGATCACGCCCAGACTCGTACGCATACTAAAAATACGCAGGGATTGTTTTATATGAGTTTTGAGCGCCGTCCTAGATTCCTGCAACAGAGTCAGCGCCAGGCATGAAACTCCCAGTGATTTTGTTGGGTATTTGCAGAAATAGAGCAAGCTTGGTTTTCGGTTCTTCATCAGTGCCAAGGAGGACAAAGGAGCTAGATTTTACTATCTGGAGAATTTCTAATCCTGCTTCGCAGAGGAAGCCAAATTGGGAAGGGAACCCTTTACAAGGCCGGAAGCGTGAGGGCTGGGGAGGACCATGAAGTCAGCTTCTCTCGGCTTCTGCCTCCCAGACGGACTTACCGTAGATCCTAACGCAGCCTGTGCCCCTCTGGAAAATAACAACAGACCCACAACCTTGGCCTCTTGTTGGGCACTACGGCCACGGGCGATGGCATGTTCCGATAACTCAGCGTGTACAAGGAAGGGTCACAGCTGATTCACAAGGGAGCCCAGCCTCGACCAGAAGACTCCCCTGGCTCAGCCCGACCCTAAAGGCTGACCCGTGAACCGCGAGCTGAATGCATGGTGGTTGCTTGAACATTATATTTTGGAACTGTTTGTCCATTTAAAATAGTAAAAGCCGGGGCGCCTGGGTGGCTCAGTGGGTTAAGCCTCTGCCTTCGGCTCAGGTCATGATCTCAGGGTCCTGGGATCGAGCCCCGCATCAGGCTCTCTGCTCAGCAGGGAGCCTGCTTCCTCCTCTTTCTCTACCTGCCTCTCTGCCTACTTGTGATCTCTCTGTCAAATAAATAAATAAAATCTTTAAAAAAAAATAAAATAGTAAAAGCCAATTGATGCAAATACTTTAAAAGATTCTTTTTTTTTCTTAGTCTAATGAGTATACGAGGATGTTGATCTGAAAATTATATCCCAACTACTCAAAAACACCAACGTTTTCGATGATGAAAACAAATCAGTGCCTAAAAGTAATTTTTTAAAAATTAAGTGATCCTAAGAGTAGCAAGGAAGAAGGACGAACGAATGCCACCATCTAAAATGCAGGCACAGGGGTGCCTAGGTGGCTCAGTGGGTTAAAGCCTCTGCCTTCAGCTCAGGACCTGATCCCAGGGTCCTGGGATCGAGCCCAGCATCGGGCATTCTGCTCAGCAGGGAGCCTGCTTCCTCCTCTCTCTCTGCCTGCCTCTCTGCCTACTTGTAATCTGTCAAATAAATAAATAAAATCTTTTTAAAAAAATAAAAGTAAAAAAAATGTGGGGACAGGCCTCATGGGATTCAGTTATTGCTCAGATGGAACAATAAGAAACGAGGTATTTATGTAAATTGTCTTCCTGTCCCGAAGCAGCAATATGGCTTTGTTGTCATCATTTTAAAATTGACGTTTAGCTTACAAGTGGTGAAATGCGTAGGTCTACACGGGTGCTTGGGTCGGTCTTGGTGATGTGCGAATCCCGTAACCCAGCGGAACACAGAACATGTCCCCCATCCAGATGGTCCCTTCGTGCTTCTTCCTAGTTACCACTTCTCTACCCAGAAGCAGCCGTAGATCTGCCGTCTGTCACTACAAATCAGATTGGTCCTTCTAGAACTTCGCATAACCCTGTCGTTTCTGCTCCTCTCTGACTGGCTTCTTCCAGTTGGTGTGATGGGTGGGAAATCCATCTGTGTGTTGTCGTGGGTAGCGATAGGCCATTCCTTTTTATGAGTGAGTGGCAGTCCATCTGATGGCTATGCCACTGCTTCCTTTGCCATTCTCCTGGGCGTGGACTCCTGGATCGCTTCCAGGTTTCGGTGACTGTACCTAAGACAGCTTCTTGCACTAGGTTTTCGAAACTGTATCATTCACTTTCTCTTACGTAATTATCTATAGGTGAGATTGCTAAGCACCAGAGAGATACGTGCTAAACGTCTTTTTCTTTTTTTAAGATTTATTTATTTATGAGAGAGAGCACACTCATGCTTATGAGTGGTGGGGAAGGAGGGTCAGAAGGAGAGGGAGAGAAGCAGACTCCCGATGAGTGCGGGCTCCAAGTGGACCCAATATCCTTGAGATCATGACCAGAGCCAAAATCAAGAGGTATTCAGCCAACCAACTGAGCCACCCAGGCACCCCAATACATGCTAAATGTTTTCCCAAGGCAGTAGCGCTAGTTTTTTTTTTTAAGATTTTATTTATTTATTTGAGATAGAGAGCGAGAGAGCACAGAGGGAGAAGGAAAGGAAGAAGCAGACTCCCTACACAGTAAAGAGTCCAATGCAGGGCTCGATCCCAGAACCCCAAGATCATGACCTGGGCTGAAGGCAGATACTTAACCCACTGAGCCACCCAGCTGCCCTGGCACTATTTTTTTAAGTGAACGTTACACCCTCCGTGGGATTCAAAGTCACAATCCCAAGACCCAGAGTCGCATGGTCTACCAAGTGAGCCAACCAGGCACCCAGCGGTGGCACTATTTTAAATGTCCACCAACCAGCACTTTCTGAGAATTGTGGTTACCCTTGTCCTCCCTGAATGTTTTCATAACATCAGCTGTTCCAGTGCACGGATACTAGTGTTTCATTGCGGCCTACGTCACGTGTTTTTAAAGGTTTTCCCTGCATGCGAGGGTTGAACAACACGTCTTCCTAAACCATAACGACCCGGGGTAATGAAGTCTCGGTATGCAAGCAGCCAGCTCAACATTTTAGAAAAGATTAAATCAGGAGCAATAGAAGTCTAATTTTTTTAAAGATTTATTTATTTTATAGAGAGAGCACGAGCAGGAGGGGAGGGAGAGGGAGAGAGGGAATGAGGTGACCTCTGTGTTGAGCACAGAGCCCCACGTGGGGCTCAATCCCAGGACCCCGAGACCATGACCTGAGCTGAAAGCAGGAGTCGGCTGCTTAACCACCTGAGCCATCTGGGCAAACCCAATGAGAAGCCAGTTCTTAACACAAGGACCCATCCAATAACATTACATTTTTACGTAGTTACATTTCAGATTAGTGGAGCTTATCGAGCGAGTGCAACATGGCCTCTGAGCGTGCCATCGTAAGATGAAGAATGGCTAGGACACATGATAGTAATGAATAAACAGAAATGGGGGTGTGTGAGGTGAGTTCAGGCAGAGACCAGAAAGGAGACCATGAACATCCACGATGAACATCCACCTGTCTCTTCATCATCCTTGATGGGCCTGATTTAGTCCCAGGGTGATGGTTGCCGCTGGCAACTTTATTCCTTCGAATATCTTCTGAGCCCCAGCGTTGTGCTGAGAATGGGGTATGAGGTGGCGCCACGGCAGATATGTCCTCGGTACGTTCAGCATACGATTACCCTACGACCCAGCAGCCCCATTGCTGGGTGTCTACCCCAAAGGGCTTGACAGAGGTCCTCAAACCAAAGGGTGCACACCAGTGTTCCCCGTGGGAGCTACTTCCAGCAGCCGCAGATGGGAAATGACCCAAGTGTCGGTGAACTGATGGATAGATAATGGTGGAGTTGAACTGGAGTGTTACTCTGGTATTAAAGAGAATGAGTGGGGCGCCTGGGTGGCTCAGTGGGTTAAGCCTCTGCCTTCGGCTCGGGTCATGATCTTGGGGTCCTGGGATCGAGTCCCGCGTCGGGCTCTCTGCTCAATGGGGAGCCTGCTTCTTCCTCCTCTCTCTCTGCCTCCCTCTCTGCCTCCTTGTAATCTCTCTGTCAAATAAATAAATAAAATCTTAAAAAAAAAAGAGAGAGAGAGAGAATGAGTGACGACAGACTGCACTGTGGCTGAGAAGGAGAAGCAGACGCCCCACAGAGCAGGGAGCCCGATGCGGGACTCGATTTCAGGATCCAGGAATCATGACCTGAGCCAAATGGCAGACGCTTAACACACTGAGCCACCCGGGCTCCCCAAGGGGTTGGGGTTTCCTTTCGGGGTGCCATGGTGGCACAACCCCGTTTGTGCCCTAAAGGGTCACTAGTACTCAGTTTCATGCCATGTGAGTGTGTGTTTTATGGCAGCCATTTCCAAAGGGAATGTGATGCCCGGGATTTGTTTTAGGAAGACCGGAATGACTGCAAATTGAAAGAACAAGACCAGAGTCGAGGAGACCAGGAACGACTGTGTAATTCAGGAGACAAGAGATGGGGGGAGGAGAGGGCAGCAGCAGGAAGGTCACGGATGGGAAATCCGGGCTTGGTGACCTAGCTTCCGGGGACCGGGAACGCCGAGAACTCCAGAAGGAAGCGCAGATTCCTGGTCTGAGCCACAAGGTCATCGGGGGCGACATTTCCGAAATATTTTGCTCTGTTCACATTTGCCATCTCCGTCTTTAAGCCTGGATCACGTGTTGTCACTGTTTCCATTTTATACGGAGCTCTGTTTATGCCAAAGCACTGTGGCTTTCAGCCGATGGCCATGGGGCCCAGGTCCCTGTGGAGAAATGGCTCTCAGCCCGTCCAAAAGGCTAGGCTATCCTTTGGATGTCCTGTCCATTTCTAGGACCATGCTGGCCCCAAATGAGCTTTTCCAGCTCTGCAGACGTTTGGGGTTGCAAAATCCGTTTCAGGCTGTAGATACAGAGAAGTCTGCATTTTATCAGATCAACCGTTCGCCGGGAGATACAAGGTATCTTGGGGAAAGATTCGTTATAATGATAGGATCAACCAGGGCTCATTATTCTATGTAGTTCTGCCGGGCACCATGATAAATGCTTTCCAATCGTGAGCGTCCGTGACCCTCAGAGGACCCCGTGGCAAAGGGAGAATATTATCTGCCACCAGCTGAGGAAACAGAGAGGTTCTGATGTAACACAGCCTCAGAGGGAACAGGGATTTGAACTTACTTCTCTCGCCAAAGCTCATCACCACCTTGCTCTTCAGAGGAGGAGACAGGTTAAAGGTGATGAGATTGGAGGAGCTGGGTTCTGCTCAGTGAGGCCCTAATCCTAAATATTCCAAGGCCTAAAGCCCAGTTATAGATTATCTAGGGCTTTTGGTTCTTGTTTCCATTTTTTCTTCCCTCCCTCAGGCATCACGAGCAGGGAGACGCCCTATTGGAGCGTGGGTTTCCACAGTGTCGACCATCCAGAAAAGCTGCTTTGAATCAACCGGACCCTGGTGGTTGAATGGCTTTTTTTTTTTAAGATTTTATTTATTTATATGACAGAGAGATAGAGAGAGCACAAGTAGACAGAGCGACAGGCAGAGGGAAAGGGAGAAGCAGGCTCTCCATTGAACAGGGACCCCGATATGGGGCTCAATCCCAGGACCCTGGGATCATGACCTGAGCTGAAGGCAGCTGCTTAACCAACTGAGACACCCAGGCGCCCCTTGAATGGCTTTTTAAACCGGAGGTCAGCAAAGGTTTTCTGTAAGGGCCAGAGAATAAATATTTTCGGGTTTGCTGTCCATATGGTCTCTGCCACAGCCGTTCAACTCTGCCATGGTAGCTCAAAGCTGCCATGGACAGTATGTTCATGAACGGGCATGGGTGAACGCCAATAAAGCTTTATTTGCAAAATCAGGCAACGGGCCAGGTTTGGCTCATGGGCCATAGTTTGCCCGACCGTGTTCTAAAGTAAGGATTTGGGATCGTGTTTGTATTTCCTTTACGTCTAATCGGCTTGGTCCTCATCGCCAAAAATAATCGGGGAGGGTTGTGTGGGCTACCAAGGACAAGACTATGGGAGAGTTGAAAGTGCAGTGTTTGCTTGAGGCTGGTGCGGGATCAAGGTCATTACCATCCTTTTGCCGTGATGGTCTCCGATATCAGGACGGTAATGGCCTAGGTCGAGGCTGTGCCGTCAGGTTCGGCTCAGAGATGTCTAGCCCTCCCTCCAAGCAAAAGAGAAGAAAGAAAAACCATCCAACTAATTAATTCTTTGGTCCCCAGCAATGACGCAGGCCAGGACTAGTGAATTATTTAAAGCTAAAAATTAATTATTCAATGAGAGTTCCCAAGACGCATCTCCGGCCATGCAGTCAGAGGAAAAAGCAGGCCGCATTGCAACGACAGAATTCAGAGGCAATGAAGCAGGAGTGCGAGCTTTCTGATGCTGGTTGCGTCTGGGAGTGGATAAGCCAAACAGGCCGCTATGGGCATGGGGAGTGGGGCACAGTCCCCCCTAAAAAGGACCGCATGCTTCGCTGAGAAAAAGGTGTGGACATAAATGCGTAAATGATCTTAACATATATGTCCCTCTCAGTCAGCTGAAAAGGACGGAGTGATTAACTTATCCTATGTTTGGCATTTCTTGTTTCTGTAATAGCAGATACTTGGAGAAAATGTGATTTTTAGACAAAGGTACTGTATGCAGGCATTTGGTCCTCTTCATAGTGCCTGCTCAGGGACAGAACATGAGATCCATCCCAGCGTGAACTGTTTTTACCAGGCATATGAATGAACTAATCCGACAGATTTCACAGATGATTTTCCTAGGAGCCAATATTTTTCCACCAAAGATTTTCTAGCTTTGTATTTTGAAATAATTATAGACTCACAGGAAGTTGCAAAAATAGTGCAGAAAATCTCTTATTCCCGCCTCCCGTTTCCTGCCAAGAGTGGCAGCTTACAGAACCGTAGTCCGTGATCAAAACCGGGAAATTGACATAAGTGTAATACAACGAATTTGTCCACAATCCCTACTTGGATCTCACATTTTTTCGTGTACTTGTGAAATGTATATGTCATTGTGTATAATCTTAGGCAACTGTACCATTTCTGGGGATTCCTATAACCCACTCCTATCAAGACAGAGACATCACCACAAGGCAAGTAACCTTTTACAGTGACATCAACCCCCTCCACTTCCAGCCCCTGGCAACCAGGGATCTGGTCCCCATCTCTACACATTGTGTTATCGTGAGGATACTTCATAGTGGGTCATACAATATGCGACCTTTTTTTTCTTTTTTAAAGATTTATTTATTTATTTGAGAGAGAGAGCAAGCAGAGGGAGCGGCACAGGGAGAGAAGCAGATTCCCTGCTGAGCTCGGAGCCCGATGGGGGGCTCCATCTCTCCACCCTGAGATCATGACCTGGGTCAAAATCCAGAGCCAGAAGCTTACCCAACCGAGCTACATAGGCGCTCCCCAATATGTGACCTTCTGAGACGGGCTTTTTACAGTCAGCTTAATTTCCTGGAGATTCCTGCAAGTTGCAATGTGTATCAGTAACTAGTGTGTTCCTTTTCACCGCTGGGATGTATTTTGTGCTTTCGACGTACCACTATGTACCCGCTGAAGTACATCAGGACAGACATCAGGTTTTGACAGTTACAAATTCAGCAGCTGTGGACAGGTGTCTGTGGGAACCTAGGTTTTCATTTCTCTGCAATAAATGCCCAGGAGTGATTGCTGTTTTCCAGATTTCCAGAGGGTAGCCAACGGACTTACAATGGTTTTATTTTTGTCCCCACATTCCAGTTCCAAAGAAAACCATTCCGCACGCCAACCATTCAAGTTCATGATGCGACCCTCCGTGAACCCCAAAAGTCACAGAACACCCCGGCTTTGGTGACTGAGCATGATTCAGTCCCTTTGGTTTACACAAGGAGCCTGCATTAGGAATAAGCTTTCCCCATCCAGCAAGGATGGGAGGCGGAAACAGACTTTCTCTGGAACAGGTGGTTGGTTCCAAAAGTGGCTTTGGGAACAACCAAAGGAAAATAGAGGGCTTCCAACAAGTATCTGTCAAGAGCCAAAGAAGTCTAGCCAACAATGTCATCTTTCTTTTTTTAAAAGATTTTATTTATTTATTTGACAGACAGAGACCACAAGTAGGCAAGAGAGGCAGGCAGGAAGAGAGAGGAGGAAACAGGCTCTCCGCAGAGCAGAGAGCCTGATGTGGGGCTCGATCCCAGGACCCTGGGATCATGACCTGAGCCAAAAGCAGAGGCTTTAACCCACTGAGCCACCCAGGTGCCCCAACAAGGTCATCTTTCAATCAACAGGGCTCACATGAAAGAGAATGCTTATGCAGAGGAGGATAACAATGGCGTGGTTGGCTTTGCAGTGCCTACTCCCCACCCCCCGCCCCCAGCTGGGCACTGCTGAAGAGAATCAAAAGTCACATGAAGAGCACCATTTCCTTTCCAACTGCTTCATCTTGGAGGGAGATCTGAGACCTGTGGTTGGGACCTGACATCTGTTGAGACCGGTCAAAGACCAGGCCTCCCTGCACCCCAAGCCCTGCTCCCATGCCTGTAGTCGATCGTCTTGGGTGGTTTTGAAACGGACTCTTTTATGATGAGTAGGTAAAAAAAACGAATGCAGGTCCTACCCTCCCAGATTAACTCTACAACACGCTTTGATGGCACTGCTAGTTTGCGTTGCCCACAGTAGACGCTTAGCAATGCTTTTCATGCTCCAGAGGAAAATCATGCTGAGTAAGAAAGCAAGTTTTCAATTATTTCATTCTCACTAGGAGATGCTGGGTCCCACACTCATCGAAGCAAGAAGGAGGCCAGCCTGGCCCTAACTGCTGTAGGCATAGATATCCCGGCAAGGGCCACTCACACCCCACTCTGCCTCTCCCCACCGCAGGGCCGGAAGCCGACAGAGGGCCCTGTGTTAAGCACTGAGCAGGTGTTCTCTCATTCTTTTCTGCAAAGACATAGACAGCAGTGCTCCCCGCTGCCCCGACTACCCAGAAAGGGGCTGTAACGGAAGTAGATGTTCAACGAGCATTTGCAGAAAGCTTTCTTCAAAGCTTATTTGTCCACAGTCATCTGAGTGCTACAAAAATATAAGTCACAGTCCTGTGTGAGTCCATCAGTTCTCAAATCAATAGGGCAAAATGGCTATGAACTCAGGAATCCAACTAGTTGGGCTCAAAGACATCTGTTGTTGGCCAGAATATTCCTTAGGCCATGCGGAAGTGCCAAGAGTCAAGGGTGAAGGGTTTCCAAAGGGAACCTTTGGGAAAAACAGGAATGTCCCACCCGTGAGACAGGGCATGATTCTGTTACCATATTTTTCCCATGGCATTCCAAGATCGTTCATTTCCCGGGGCACCTGTGCTCCAGCAGTGACTGTCTCCAGGGCTGGGATGTATCTATCTGTACGAGGCTCCGTGAGCCTGCAAATTAGGAAAAGAGAGAGAGACACAGGGAGACACAGAGACAGAGACTAGAAACAGGAGACCTTAATTTGAGCCCTTCAAAATGGTGATCCAAAAAATCTATCAGACTGTCAGAATTTGGCTTTTTTCAAGTTCTCGCATCTCTATGGAAAAAAAAAACACAACAATTTTTTTTTCCTAATGAATACATGGCAAATCCCGTCAGTGGTGAAATCCAAGAGGTGACACTGCTTTCTCTGCAAACGTAGCTGGGGGAAAAGTCAAGCGATTAGGTGGAGAAGTGGCCAACTTGAAAACCAAGTTTACTTGAGTAGGTGACAGAGGAGAGACAAGAGGTCCCCTTGTGGGTCCTCCCCGTCTCCATGAATATTTTCGGATCCACTCTGAGTCCTTTTAAAATATGCACACTGAAATGTTATTCTTAACAGATGCTGTTCCAAGGATGCAGTACCACTTGTCCTTTTTCTGTAAAATCATCGACGGTGACCCCAACAGCCGGTGATGCCAGGAGGAAGAAGGATTCCAGGAAGAATTCATGGCAAGAGGAGCTGGGGGGAGGCGAAATTTGCTGCCTTGGTGCCAAGGGGCAGGGGCCTGGTGTTGTCTCTGAGCAGGAAGGACACGACACAGAGAGGACTGTAGTGACCCACCGACAATGCCATGAACCCACTGATGTGGGGAATTGGTTGGCAAGGACAGCTATTTTGAGACTTGCTTCTTTACATGGTACAAGGAAAAAGAGACGATAAAGACCCAAATTCTGGCAAAATTTCATTTCATACAAGGAAGGTTACCTGGCCAGGAAGCTCCCTGGAATTAAAAAGATGTATTAAGTCAAATAAAACATGCACATAGATCAGTCAAAAATTACTATAAGGTTTGGGGTCTGGGTGGCTCAGTGGGTTAAGCCTCTACCTTCAGCTCAGGTCATGATCCCAGGGTCCTGGGATCGAGCCCTGCATTGGGATCTCCACAGCAGGGAGCCTGCTTCCCCCCATCTCTCTCTGCCTGCCTCTCTGCCTACTTGAGATCTCTGTCTGTCATATAAATAAATAAAATTTTTAAAAACAAATTACTACCAGGTGAGAGAAGCAAGATGGCAGAGGAGTAGCCGACTGAAATGACATCAGGTCGCAGGAGATCAGCGAGATAGTTATCAAACCATTCCGAACACCTACAAATCCAACAGGAGATTGAAGAGAAGAAGAGCAACAATTCTAGGAACAGAAAATCGACCACTTTCTGAAAGGTAGGACATGCTGAGAAGTGAATCCGAAGCCGTGGGAAGATAGACCATGGGGGGAGGGGCCGGTGAGCGGCGGAGCACAAAGTCAGAACCTCTGGAAGTCTGCTCCGTGGAGGGACGTCGCTCCAGAGGCTAAGTGGGGGTGCAGCCCTCGCGGGGACACTGTGGTCTCATGTCCCGCAGGGTCACAGAAGGATCGGGGGTGTCTGAGTGTGGCAGAGCTCACAGGTATCGGAGCGGGGAAGCCGGCTACAGAGGCAGAGCCGAGGAGTGAGCTCTCAGCTCGGGGTTACCTTAAACTGCGATCCGTGGCACAGTCGGGACACTGCTCTGTGAGCAGAGACCCCACAAGGGGCAGATCCCAGGACACTCCACCGTCCTTCTCTGGAGGCAGGGATCTGCTGGGTTTGGAGGCTCCAGGCAGGACCGTGCACCGAGACAGAGACACTCGGTGACAGGCTGGGTGAGCTCGGAGCACAGCGAGGCCAGGGAGACGGGAGGGACTGAGCGCTTTTCTCCCAGGGCGCATTGAGGAGCGGGGCCCCGAGCTCTCGGCTCCTCCGGCCGGAGACTGGGCGGCCGCCATCTTCGTTCCCGGCCTCGCGAGCTCTCCGGAGAGCGCTCCGGGAACAGAAGCTCCGGGCACCGAGCGGATGACTCAGCCCGGCCCCGGCAAGGGCAGGATTCCGCCTCAGGCAAAGATGCTTGAGAATCCGCAGAAGATCAGCAAGAAATCCTGGGAAGACCAAGCTCACAGTTCAAGGAGAACAGCGGAATTCCAGAGGACAGGAAAGCAAAGCATGGAATTCATGGCTCTCTCCCCATGGTCCTTTAGTCTTGCAAAGTTAATTAATTTTTTTTGTTTCTTATTCTAATTTTTTTAACGTTTCCTCTTTCCTCCTTTAATGTTTTTCAACTAGTTCATCTTAACAATATCTTTCTAAAAAAATCTTTTTAAACCTTCATTATTATAGTCATATTTTATCCTTCACTATATTTAACCTTTTTGGGTATACATATAGGATTTTGTCTTTTTGTCTAAAAAATTTTGGGATATAATTTCTTCTAATAAATCAAAATATACTCTAAATCTAGCACAGAGCTTTGTTCTAGTTTCCAGCCTGGGCACATTCTACCCCCCCCC
>PISX010014230.1:40864-53727 GCA_004024625.1 Mellivora capensis | reverse complement strand
GAAAGTCCTTGAGACACCTGATAGTAAGAATGAGGAATTGTAATTCTAGAGAAACTCTCTTGAAGGCAGCTAGGACAAAGAAGCTCCTTACATACAGAGGAGAGCCCATCAGAATAACATCAGACCTGTCCACAGCAACCTGGCAAGCCAGAAAGGGCTGGCAAGATATATTCAGGGCACTAAATGAGAAGAACATGCAGCCAAGAATACTTTATCCAGCAACACTGACATTCAAAATGGATGGAGAGATAAAGAGTTTCCAAGACCGGCAAGGCTTGAAAGAGTATATGAGCACCAAGCCGACACTGCAGAAAATATTAAGGGGGGTTCTATAAAAGAGGAAAAATCATTGAACAGAAATATGGAGACAATCTACAGAAAGAAAGACTTCAAAGGTAACATGATGTCAATGAAAACGTATCTATCAATAATCACTCTCAATGTGAATGGCTTAAATGTGCCCATAAAATGACACAGGGCTGCAGATTGGATAAAACAACAGGACCCATCCATATGTTGTCTACAAGAGACCCATTTCAAACCTAAGGATACACCCAGATTAAAAGTGAAGGGATGGAGAAGCATCTTTCATGCCAATGGGCCTCAAAAGAAGGTGGGGGTAGTGATTCTCATATCAGATAAATTAGATTTTAAACTAAAGACTGTAGTCAGAGATACAGAAGGTCACTACATCATTCTTAAAGGGACTATCCACCAAGATGATCTAACAATTGTAAATATCTATGCCCCCAATATGGGAGCAGCCAATTACATAAGAAAACTATTAATCAAGATAAAGAGCCATATTGATATGAATACCTTGATAGTAGGAGATCTTAACACGCCTCTCTCATAATAGACAGATCATCCATGCAGAAAATCAATAACGAAACAAAAGCATTGAATGACACATTGGACCAGATGGACCTCATAGATATATACAGAACATTCCACCCTAAAACAACAGAATACTCATTCTTCTCAAGTGTACATGGAACCTTTTCCAGAATAGACCACATACTGGGTCACAAATCAGGACTCAACCGATACCAAAAGACTGAGATTATTCCCTGCATATTCTCAGATCACAATGCTTTGAAACTCGAGCTCAACCACAAGGAAAAGTTTGGAAGGAACTCAAACACCTGGAAGCTAAAGACCACCTTGCTTAAGAATGCTTGGATCAACCAGGAGATCAAAGAAGAACTTAAACAATTCATGGAAACCAATGAGAATGAAGACACGTCAGTCCAAAACCTATGGAATACAACAAAGGCGGTCCTAAGGGGGAAATACATAGCCATCCAAGCCTCCCTCAAAAAAATTGAAAAATCCAGAATCCACCAGCTGTCTCTACACCTTAAAGAACTGGAGAATCAACAACAAATTAAACCAACTCCACACACAAGAAGGGAAATAATCAAGATTAGAGCAGAGATGAATGAGGTAGAAACTAGAGATACAGTAGAACGTATCAATGAAAGTAGAAGCTGGTTTTTTGAAAGAATCAACAAGATCATTAAACCATTGGCCACACTAATCCAAAAGAAAAGAGAGAAAGCTCAAATTAATAAAATTATGAATGAAAAGGGAGAGATCACAACAAACACCAAGGAAGTAGAAACAATCATCAGAAGTTATTATCAACAGTTATATGCCAATAAGTTAAGCAACCTCGATGAAATGGATGCATTCCTGGAAAACTGTAATTTTTCTTCCTGACATAAAAGCTGCCATGTCTCCTGATATCTGTGTTGGATCTATTTTCTTTCAACTCTTTTAGCTTACATCTGATTTGCTGATAAAGAAGATAATGTGATGGCATTTTGACTGAGAGAAGACAGCAAGCAAGCAAACAGATAAACAAACAAACCCCAAACAACAACTTGAGAACAACAAAAACATCCAGGATCATGATCAAGCCATTGAAAAAATAATTGGGAAATATTACTAATTCAAAGAGAAAGAAAATAGGAAATGCATTCCCTAGAGAGAATGAAGGATGGAATGACTTTCTGCCTTTCTCAAGACTTGCTTCTGATTAGAGAGAAAATCCCTATGTCTTTACTGGTTCTGAGGGTGAAAATTTTAAGGTAAACTCAATTCCCCAAATCAGGAAAATGGCTAGAAATCAGGGTCAACTGAGAGTTAAACACTGCTATGTGATAAGTAAAACAAGCAAACAAAAAACCCGCAAATAAACAAACAAACAAAAACCAACAAAAAAACCCAGACACACAGGGGACTATTCTAAATATAACTTAGAAATTTGCTTTTTAAAAGAAGACATCATCTTTTCATTTTAAAGTAACATGTCCAAATACAAACTAAAACAACTGTCACAAAGTAGTAACATGAATTTCAAATTTTCACTACAACTTTCATGATTGTAATAGAATGACAATTACAAACTAAGTATCTTATTTCAGAGATCTAAAAATGGCTTCATATATGTTTTTGGTATATGTACATGAATATATATGTTATAATATTTATGTTCTATAACTATACAGATAACTGTTTCTTCCAATAAAGTATATTTTGATGCTTGAAGCTTTAGAGAACAAATCACTTAAGGGTTAATCGATTCTGAGATATAGATGCCAATTAAAAGTTTGTAGCAACCATTTAATAAGTCCATAAAGCATGGATGTTTTATGTATTAATTCATAGCTATTCAGTATTTATTGAACCTCATCATTGTGTTACACACTGTATTTGCTGCTAAGGATACAGGCTAGTAGGCTGAACCAGAACTGTTTTTTTTTTTTTTTTAAGTTAAAACAGCTAGTGGCAATTTAAACAGCAATTTCGCATTTAGCCTAATACGTAAAACCTGCTCCTTGTCCTCATGGGGCTCAGTCTGGTATAAACAGACATGTATAGGTACAGGGTGAATAACTGGAGTGGCTTTTTATTGGTAGGATATATATATATATATATATATATATATATATATATATATTATATAATATATATTTTATATTATTATGTTATATATTGTGTATGTAATATATTTATACACATATTTTTAAGTAGGAACAAAAAGGGTTAGAATGTTGGAGAGGGGTGGAAAGAGAGGACCTGGGAAATGCAATGTGTTGTTCCGTAAAGGTTGCCTGTGAAGCAGAGAGCATCCGTTGTAGCTGGGGGTGAGTGTGGCTCAGGGCATATTTGTTTGCTTCTGGGGGGAGGGGGGTTGGGAAAAAGGGGTGGGGTAATGGACATTGGGGAGGGTATGTGCTATGGTTAGTGCTGTGAAGTGTGTAAACCTAGCGATTCACAGACATGTACCCCTGGGGATAAAAATATGTTTATAAAAAATAAAAATTTAAAAAAAAAGAAAAAAAAAACAAATTCAGACAAACAAAAAAATAAAAAAATAAAAAAAAATTTTTAAAGAATGTTACAGCTATATCAGAAAAAAAAAAAGAGAAGAGTGGGAAGTCTATGTGCTGAGAGGGGAGAGGAGTCAGGAGGAAGATTATGGAGAGTGACCCTAAAGATGCCCGACGGGAGGGTTTCTGGCACTATTTATTTGAATCATGTGATTCTATGTACCCTGCATATGACTTAGTAAGTTGAAGGCATACAACAAATGTTTCTTGAACTGAAATAAAAACCATGCTGGATTTTTCTGTCTAATTTTTGATGGCCCATTGTTCTCCAGGGAAAACAGCTGATGAGAGTTGCTTCTGGGGAAAAGTCTTGCAATTTCATTTCTAAACGCTTTAAGCAAATAATGTTACAAAGAAAAAAGGAAAGAAAAGGCAACGGTATTTTGAAAGACTGAACAGAGCCCAAAGCTTAGTAAAAGAACAGTTTGTGATAGAAGCAAGAAAGAGAGCAGTCTCACATTCAGAACAAATGAGCCGTGCGTATGAAGGATTAATGAATGAGGACCTGGATAAGAAAAAGGTATTAAAGATGAAAAAAATATTATGAAAACGAGAGCAGATTTTCTAAGCTTAAAGCATAGTATTCTAGAAAGGCAGCAAGAAAATTATTAGTCCCCGTTGACAGAAAGAACGTTGTTATTAATTACTCGGTAGAATATAATGGTTCTCCCTTTGTCTGACGGAAAGCTAGTCCATGTAATGTCTGAATGGAGAATTAGCAAATGGTTATATTAAGCTGTGCTCTGCTTGGAAGGTAAAATTTAGAAGGAAGTTCATAGGACGAGTGGTAGGTTAAAGAATCCCACTTTCTATGGGAAAGAGAGGAGAGAGAGAGATAACACACTATATAGTCAAGAAATAGAAATATTTCCAAAATTCTGAAGTTAGAGTAAAACAATTGTGTATCTGTCTTTTTAAAATCCATGATTAGTTTCCAAATTCCAAAAAAGTTCATAGGACGAGTGGTAGGTTAAAGAATCCCACTTTCTATGGGAAAGAGAGGAGAGAGAGAGATAACACACTATATAGTCAAGAAATAGAAATATTTCCAAAATTCTGAAGTTAGAGTAAAACAATTGTGTATCTGTCTTTTTAAAATCCATGATTAGTTTCCAAATATGTCAAGCCAATTTAATTCTGATTTCAGAGGTTTTTTTCTCCCCAAAGTACTCTTTAAAGGACAAATTGTCTATGTTATCTCTACTGTACACAGAAGGACAAGCCCTATTCTCCTCCAAGCCAGCTGGATCTCTGAGTGCCACCATTCCAATTCTCCCTCCTCTTCAACGTGTCCCTTTCTCCACTCTCCAGTGTGTTAAGACATCTCCATGTATCTCCACTTAAAAACCATTCTGTAACTCGGTCTTTTAAAAATGATCCTTGTTTTTGTTATAAAGATTTTCTTTATTTTTTTCGAGAGAAAGAGCATGAGAGGAGGGTGGGGGGCAGAGGGAGAAGCAGACTCACCAGTGATCAATAAGCCCAATGTTGGACTTCATCCCAGGGCACTGGGACCATGACCTGGGCTGAAGACAGATGCTTAACTGACTTTGCCACCCAGGTGCCTTGATCCTTGTTTTTGAAAATTCTATTTACTAGGGGTCAAAGTACCCCTTCTAAACCCAAACTGCTCATTCCCCTTCAAATCTCACCTCTGCTATCTTTCCTGAAGACTGTCACTACACTGGGTTCTGGGTGGTGCTGAGTGTGTGTCTGAATTATGCATGATACTACTTCACAGAGGGCCACCTGTGCCCCCAGTGTCCCTTACCTTGTCACCAGTAGGAGAACAGGCTTAGTAAAAGTTTGAAACCCAAAACACCTATGTATCTAACCCCTCCAGAGCTCAAAGACAAAAAAAAAAATGATCAAGTAACATTTGGACTTTTTATAAGAGTATGAACTTCAACTCAGATGGATCTAGGCTCAAATCTTAATAATAGACATTAGTGGCCAAGAGAGTGTAGCAGTGACTTCACCATTGAGTCTCAGTTCTGCCAGATGTACAAAGAAGATAGTAATCCTTATAGGTAGCAATGATGTATTAGAAATGATACAGGTAAAATGCCTAACACTATTCCTGCCTCAGAGAAGCCCCTCAATAAATAAAAAGTAATTTTAATATTATTTTTATATTCCCTATATTTTCTCAATGTTTCAAAAATGTTAAAGTTGCCAAAGACTGTCCCAGTGCAACATGGAGATGAAATGAGTTATGATGTGCAATTTATCAGAGTTAGTGTAATGTATACACCAGAGTTGCCTGCTTAAGAACACATTGAAGGCGGTCGATACACCTAGCCCCAAAACTTCCCTGTCATAACATTCTACTTAAACAATCAATAGACAAATAGGAAGACCTTAATGATTTAGTATATTATTAGCATAATGCAGTGTCTGCTTGGAAGGTGACTTTGAACGGCAGTTGGAATTTGAAGCGAGTGATTTTTTTTTAAAGGCCACTCTGCTTTTTTGGCAACTATCCATTGACAGCATGTTACTTTTGCTTTCTTTGTCAAGCACAGAAAAACAGGAAGCACAAAATCAGTTTGGACAGGGGGTGGGGGTGGGAGGGAGCTGGCAGAGAAGCACTTTGTTTCCCACAGTGGGGTTTGGTCCACATGAGGCAGTAAGAGATCACTCAGAACTCAGCCCGAGTATCCTTCTGTGCTGTTCCTACAAGCATTTTTTGGACACACAGAGAAATTTTTCTGTACATGTGGAATTTCTGGATGTCTCTGAGGACCTATTCTTTATTTCATCTTATTTTATTTTAATTTTTCTTACATTCCTGCTGTGTGTATAAGACAGTGGAGTAAATGGGGGACAAGAAGACTGAGGTATGAACGTAGACCCAGCTCTGCAATGAATTAGCCATGTGACCTTGACAAAAGAACTGAATATCTCATTTGGGCTCTGTTTTTTCATCCATTAGAACACTAAACAAGGAGGAAGAGTTTCACACTCAAATTTCAAGCAAGGAATGCATTGTGCGAAGGCCCTGGAGGCCACCCAGAGAAGTGGGTTGGGCTGTGGCCAGTTGGGAATATCCTGTGCCCCATCCAAAGACATTCAAGTCCCGTTAAAAAATAGTCATGCTCCAAGAGAGAATACTTGCTCGCTACCAATTTGAGACCTCTGGACCAGATGATGTGGAAGGTCTTTCTTCATTCTATGGTCCAGCCCCCGCGGCACAGGAAAGTACCACCAGAGGATGCTGAGGGAGTGACTAGCCAAATAGCATTTAGCTGTGCATTATATCAAAAGCTTAAAGTGTGTACAAAATAAACTTGTTCTAGATATACTAATTCTAAAGCAAAAACTAAATGAATTCTGACTTAATGAGAATTAGATCTGGGATTAATAAATGGCTTTCAGGAATTTTTAAATATACCCAGAATACTACTTTGAAAAAAATACATTAGATGATGGACATTAGCTTCAGAATCATTTACCATATTCTATGCAACTAGATATGTATGAACCAGACAGTACTTCCCTTAATGGCCACTCAGTAGGGACTCAATCCATCTGTCTCTATTAAAAGAAAGAGGAAGTGTTTTATATATAGAACAACTAAAAGTATCCATTGTTGCTTTTTTCTGCATTATAAAATTATGAAGAAACACAGATGCTGCTTCCCAAACTTTTCACCTCAAGTGGGACTTCTTTGATCATTCTCTAGTCAAAGGGGTAAGAACCTAGAAGGAAGTGACCCAAATTATCACCCAGTGGACAAGTCTCTCAATAAAAAAATCACATATACTTTAAAGGGCTCCTTGATTCTGTCACACAGGGTGTCACAGACAGCGAGTTCCACAGAGCATCAGAGGCAAATTAGGATTTTTTTTAAGCTTCTTGTTTTTGAAGTAAATATAGGTTCATAGGAAATTGCAAAGATAGCACAGAGAGGAACTACATACCTTCACCCTGTTGCCCCCACTGGTTACATGTTACATAGAGCACAATCTCAAAAATAGGAAACTGACACTGGAACAAAGTGTGTGGATGGTTCTGTTATGGGGTTGCACGTGTTGATTTGTGTAACCACAGTGCAGTGAGATACACAACTATTGCATCAAGGCAAAGTTCTCCCACGGGGCTCCCTTTTGTAGTCACACTCACCTCTGTACCCCCACCAACTCTAACTCCTGCCATGAAAATTTTCTCCATCTCTGGATTTTGTAATTGTAAGTGTATTACACAAATGAAATCACATGGGAAATTATGAGGTAGGTTTTTACACTGGATTTTTTTCACTTGGCATATCCCTGAGATTTATTTGGGTTGTTCCATTTCTCTTTATTTGTGTGCACTCCTTTGTATTGCAGAGGAATATTCCATGGTATGGGTTTGTTTAAACATTCACCTATTTTAGAACATTTTTTTGACATTTTTGTCATTGCTCTCTTATTATCATGGAAGTTATAGTTCTTTTTTTTATTAATTTATTTTCAGCGTAACAGAATTCATTGTTTATGCACCACACCCAGTGCTCCATGCAATGGGTGCCCTCCATAATACCCACTACCTGGCTCCCCCAACCTCCCACCCCCCGCCCCTTCAAAACTCTCAGATTGTTTTTCAGAGTCCACAGTCTCTCATGGTTCATCTCCCCTTCCAATTTCCCTACACTCCCTTCTCCACTCCATCTCCTATGTCCTCCATGTTATTTGTTATGCTCCACAAATAAATGAAACCATATGATAATTGACTCTCTCTGCTTGACTTATTTCACTCAGCATAATCTCTTCCAGTCCCGTCCATGTTGCTACAAAAGTTGGGTATTCATGCTTTCTGATGGAGGCATAATACTCCATAGTGTATATGGACCACATCTTCCTTATCCATTTGTCTGTTGAAGGGCATCTTGGTTCTTTCCACAGTTTGGTGACTGTGGCCATTGCTGCTATAAACATTAGGGTACAGATGGCCCTTCTTTTCACTACATCTGTATCTTTGGGGTAAATACCCAGTAGGGCAATTTCAGGGTCATAAGGAAGCTCTATTTTTAATTTCTTAAGGAATCTCCACACTGTTCTCCAGAGTGGCCACACCAACTTGCATTCCCACCAACAGTGTAAGAGGGTTCCCCTTTCTCCACATCCTCTCCAACACACGTTGTTTCCTGTCTTGCTGATTTAGAACATTTTCAGTTTGTGTTAGATAAATGCCCAAAAGGGGAATTGTTGGGGCACATGTTAAGTATGTGTTTAGTGTTTTGTTTGTTTGTTTGTTTTTTAAAGATTTTATTTATTTATTTGACACAAAGAGAGATCACAAGTAGGCAGAGGCAGGCAGAGAAAGAGGAGGAAGCAGGCTCCCTGCTGAGTAGAGAGCCTGATGCAGGGCTCGATCCCAGGACCCTGAGATCATGACCTGAGCTGAAGGCAGAGGCTTAACCCACCGAGCCACCCAGGCGCCCCTGTGTTTAGTGTTTTTAACAAACTTTCAAACTAGTTTTTGACATGGCTGCACCACTTTACATCCCCACCAGCCATGTATGCAAGATACAGTCTCTCTTCATCCTCATCAGCATTTGGTATTGTCACTATTTTTTAAATTTATTTTCTTTAATGGATGTGTAGTGATATCTCACCATAGTCTAATGGCTAGTGATGCTGAACATCTTTTATGCCCTTATTTGTTCTCCATATATCTGCTGTTTGACCATTTTTAAATTTTTTTTTGTTTTCTGTTTTTTTACTGCTGTGTTTTGAGAGTTCTTTATATAGTCGAGATATGATTCCTTTAAGTAGACATGGATTGCAAATATTTTTTTCACAATCTGTAGTTTATCTTTTCATCATCTTAAGAGGGTCTTTTGCTGGGCAGAAGTTTTGAACTTGATGAAGCCCAGTTTATCATTTTTTTCTTTTATAAATTATGTTTTTCATGTTTGAGAACTCTAGTAAAACAAAAAGTCCTGAAGTTTTTCTTCTATGTTTTCTTTCCTTCTAAACATATTATAGGGTTTTTTTTTAAGATTTTATTTATTATTTGAGAGAGAAAGTGAGAGAGTATGAACAGGAGGAGGGAGGAGAGAGAGGTAGAGAGAAAAGGAGAAGCAGGCCTTCCAGTGAATAAGGAGCCCGTTGTGGGGCTCGATCCCAGGACCCTGAGGTCATGACCTGAGCTGAAGGCAGACATTTAACCCACTGAAGCCACCCAGGAGCCCCTAAGCATATTATAGTTTTATATTTCGCTTTTAAATAGATGATCTGTATTTAATTATAGGTATTTATAAGTTAAAAGGTATTATAAGGTAAATTAAAGTCCACACATTATTTTTTTGCTTATGGATGTCAAAACTTCATTGCCATTTGTCAAAAAGACTTTTCTTCCTCCATTGAATCACTTTGGCACTCCTGTTAAAAATCAACTGGGCATATGTGTGTGGGGCTATTTCTGGATTGTATGATCTGTTCCATTGTTCGAGGTATCTGCTGCTCCACCCATGCCACCCAGTCTTGATTACTCAAACTATATTATAAGTCTTAAACCTGGGTAGACTGATTGCTCACAGTTTATTCTTTTTCAGAATTGTCTTTAGTGGGCACCTGGGTGGCTCAGTGGGTTAAGCCTCTGCCTTCGGCTCGGGTCATGATCTCAGGGTCCTGGGATCGGGCTCTTTGCTCAGCGGAGAGCCTGCTTCCTCGTCTCTCTCCCTGCCTGCCTCTCTGCCTACTTGTGATCTCTCTCTGTCAAATAAATAAAAAATATTTTAAAAAATTTTTTAAAAAATAAAATAAAAAGTTGTCTTTAGCTATTCTAGTTCTTTTGTTTTACCATATATTATTTTGGAATAATCTTTTCTATATAAAAAATGCTATGAATTCAATAGGAATGCATTAAACCTGTATATCAACTTAAAGAGAATTGATATCTTTATTAAATAGAGTTTCCCACAGGGTGCAGATTGTAAGTGGTATTGTATTTTTAATTTCAGGGTTCATGTGTTCATTGTTAGTGTATAGACATGCAACTGATATTTTTGTATTCATCTTGAATCCCATGATGAGGCTCAATTCAATTACTACTCCTAAACGTTTTTTTCTTTCTTTTGGTAGATTTCTTGTTTGTTTGGGTTTTTTTTTTTTAACATATATGATCATGCTATCTGTGAATAGGGAAGGTTTTCCCTCTTTTCTTCATCCTTGCTTGTTACTTGTTTCTCCCTGCTTAGGGAGAAAACATTCAATTTTTCATCATTAAATATCATGTTAGTTATAGGGGGTGTTTTGGATGTTTTTGGCAGTGAAGAATTTCTCATCTGCTCCTAGTTTTCTGATATTTTAATCATAAATAGGTGTTGAATTTTGTCAAATGATTTCCTTCATCAATTGATAGAATTATGTGATTTTTTTATGTTAATATGGTGGACTGCATTATTAATCCTTAAATATCGAACTGGCCTTATATTCTTCAACTAAATGCCATTTTGTTAAGTTATAACATCTTTCTTTCTACATATTGCTAAATTATACTTACTAATATTTTATTAGGCATGTCTGCATCTATATTCATGAGTGACAGTGGTCTTTATTCTTCTTTGTTTTGTACTGTCTTTGGTTTTGGCATCAGGATAGCACTAGCTTCATAAAATGAATTGGAAGATGTTTCCTCTATTTCATGGAAGATTATATTGTGTAACACTGGTACTAATTCTTCTTTCAATTTTTCATAATTCTTCTTTAAATCAATTCTCTAGTAAAACTATCTGGCCTGGAGATATCTTTTTTTTTTTAGATAGTCTTTAATTACAAATATAATTTCTTTAATAGTGGCAAAGCTATTCAAATTATCTAGTTCATACTGGGTGAGTTGTAAGACCTGTTTTTTGAGGACTTGCTCCATCACATGTAAGTTGTCAAATTTATGTGTATAGAGTTGTACATAACATTCCTTATTATACTTTTGATGTAGGGTCTGCAATGATACCTTATTGCTTCATTCCTGGAGTAAGCTCTGACTCTCCACTACTCTTCCTCTGATATTACCTCAGAGAAGAAGTGGAAAAGCACCTCATTGCTACCAGATGAGATAGAAGTTCAGGATCCTAATACACTCTAAACTAACACCCCGTACAAGGAAGGGGTCTCTACCATCCAGCAGAGGCAGAAGTTTTGTTTCTTATTTTTTTAAAGACTTTACTTACTTATTACTTACTCTCTCTCAGAGAGAGAAAGAGGGAGAGAGAGAAAAAACAGGGGGAGTTGCAGGCAGAAGAAGAAGCAGGCAGCCTGCTGAGCAAGGATCCGGATGCAGGACTTGATCCCAAGACTCATGACCTGAGCTGAAGGCAGATGCTTAACTGATTGAGCCACCCAAGTGTCCCAGAGGCAAAAGTTTTGACTTACTACTCATTCTTTTCTGATATCACCCTGTCTAAGGAGCTTGAGGTATCATTTTACAATCTGGAGAGTGTGAGTATCTAGGCTTTCCATTCAGTCTTTGGTAGGAAGGGTAGGAGAGTTGCACATCTTTTTTTTCCCTGTGGTCTTGGCTAGAGTAAAATGGCTATTGTTTGGAAATTTTCTCTCTTGGTATACTGTCCTTTTCCTGCCCATGTGACCAAAGAAAACAGGATTTGTTTTTATTTTATATTTTATTTTCTTTTATTTTTAGTCTGTGCCCATTGGCATTTTTAGGTTGCTACCTTCTCCACTATTCAGTCTGGGATATATGAAGCAAAATAAAAGGTAGAGAATTCATCTTCACATTCATCTTCATCAAGTCCCAATGTCCACAGTCAGTCTTCTTTCTACCTTTTAGAGTCTCCTTTTGTTTGTTATACATATAATGCCCATACTTTTATGTTGTACTAAGCAGCAGGAATATAGAAGAGTATTTCAACTCCATTTATCTGAAAGCAGACATTCCCTCAAATAAGAGATATTTAGCCCAAATTTTTCATATTCTTGTGCTGGTTCTTCTGGAAACTTCAGGCATATTTTCCACATACTTTGTTTCTTTCTTCTTCTTCTTCTTTTTTTTTTTAATGGGGGGAGGGGCAGATGGGCAGAGGGAGAAGGAGAGAATCTTAAGCAGGCTCCACACCCAGTGCAAAGTTGAACAGAAGGCTTGATCTCATAACTCTCATATCATGACCTGAGCCTAAATCAAGAGTCAGATCCTTCACCAATTGAGCCAGCCACGCACCCTTCCATAAGCTTTCTGACCAAATTATATACGGAGGGATGTAATAAATGTAAGATAAAAATTGTCTTCATTATCCAGATGGCCAACAGACACATGAAAAAGTACTCCACATCACTCGGCATCAGGGAAATACAAATTAAAACAACAATGAGATATCACCTCACACCAGTCAGAATGGCTAAAATTAACAAGTCAGGAAATGACAGATGCTGGCGAGGATGTGGAGAAAGGGGAACCCTCCTACACTGTTGGTGGGAATGCAAGCTGGTGCAACCGCTCTGGAAAACAGCGTGGAGGTTCCTC